>FIZT01059145.1:0-10237 GCA_900065295.1 Paracoccus marginatus | reverse complement strand
AAAAATTATATTTTTAAAAAAAATTCAAAAACGATTGACATTTTTTGAAAATTTTCAAAAAAAACCCCCCCCCCCCCCGGAATTCAGTCATTTTTAAAAAACTACAATTCATAAAGATATGTATGGTATTTGAAGAAATCTACTTTGACTAATCTCTCGACCAATTTCATGATTGATTTTTTTTCCAAAAGGACTTGTCTCGTTTCTCGATATTCGCGATTTCAGCCCATTCAAGAACCTCGTATTCTCATCATTTCCAACGGATTTAACCTGCTTCGCCAATTTCCACCCCATTACCACTGCCCTACATCCTTTTTACCTCTTCTCATTGACTTTTCAAACACCTCCGAAACCTAATGCTATATAGCTAACGAAAACACAATACGAGAGGTACTACAGCTATACGCACAACCACACGAGCAAGTGAGACGATAATAATAGTGAAAGAAAGACAGAAAGATACGGTAATACGGCTACAGCCCGTAGTGCCCAGTCCATCATAGGAAATAGTAATATAGCAGATATGGTCCACCGAATTCGTATGTTTCATTCATAAAAAAAAAAATCTTCCAGTCAATGAATCCGAAGGAATCCATTATTCTTTATGTTAGCATTAGTATTATATAGGTATAGATAGAGAAGTGCACTGCAACTCACAATATGGTTATTGCTCTCCTCTGCTCTGTCATCCTATACGCTACGGTGTGGCTGGCGGTTCCGTCATCCGTTCCGAAGTCCGAGTCCAATTCATAGAATATAAAAATCTTCAGGCGGGAAGTCTTCTTCTTGTGTGCGTGTAGGTATACCTTTAACAGAGAAGAGAGAAAATTCACTGAATGAACTTGTATGAATGAAACTAATTGAATAGAGTTCCGGTTTTAGTGCGATATGTCGGAGGCTGCTGAATGACTTACGATTATAAAATTACTATTATCGTTAATAATGACGATAATTTTCGGTCATTAAGGTACCGTGTATTTTATATTTATTTATAAATGAGCCGGCGGAAGTGCCATTGAAGTGATATACATGAATATAAAATAAACTCCTTTTTCATTTCATACACTATGGCTCGGTCTAATAGAGAGGATATTAGTCTAATTTGAAGAAAGCAAAACGGTAGCCGAAGCGTTGATTTTACGAGCCGATAAATATCGATATAGGTAATTTATCGATTCGATTTAATAGTTTATTTTGACAAGATACCCAAGTACGTGAAAGGTAAGCGAGACCATAAAAACAGCGTGTAGTTAGGGGTTTGATTTTGTCGTCGTTTTGAAAATGGCGTTGATGGCGTGCCGACAGAATAGGGTAAGTACAACTTTTATAGAAAATTATTTTTCATTACGTAAATGTTGTGAGAATATGATTTTTTTAAACGCTAATCCGGGTAAAATAAATCGCTTTGCATCCCTCTTTTGAAAAATATTTGTCAAACAAAAACGACTTCCATTTTTAAAGCTTTCGTCGTGTCGAAAGCTTTTCTGCATTTACGTATATATAAACGCGCGTACAAAGTAGAGTAGGTTTTCGCAGTTTCAATATGTATAAGCGGGCGTGAAAAATACGAGACTATACGGCGTACGGGCCCTCTCGCGCGTATTTTAGTATAAAAGTTAGGCGAACGGCGGAAAGCAGGGCTCCGTACAGCCGATTCGTTAAGTTGTCTACATTATATGGTTATATCAGAGGATAATATCGGGCTATTTGTTATTCAATAAGAGACGCAGGTGTATATATTAAAACATAGGCTGGGGTTGTTGTAAGACTGCAGAAAGCGGGGTAATTGTTTGACTGCGCTATGTACGCGTGAAAAAAAACAACACGCTGTGTGCTATAGGGTGTCCTGAAATTATTCTTGCGTTTTTTTCCTCCTTTTTTCTTGCCTCGGCTTCTGTACGACCGACGCAGATGCTGTACGCGTGTGCTGTGTATATGAGATGATATCAGCGAATTATTTTTCGCCGCCAAGAATACGATATGTAATACGTAATTAGTCAATTTCGCGCGTATAAGTATGTGATAAAGTTTACAAAACGGGGATAAATTACTGGATAGTGTTTGCGGTGCGTGTATCATCAGTGTTATACCCTCTCTCAATGCAATAGGGAATATTGTAATCCTTCCGAATCCCTTGTAAATAGATTTGCTCCTCGTATATATAAACGTTTTCAACTTCTGGACTCGCTGCGTTCTACTACATGTACTCTGTGTCTGTAACTACTCGTGTATGGATAACGACTTCAACTATTGAATAACATTAATACGTAATAGAAAAGTGGTATTGGGTATGGGGTAGCTGAGACGCGATTTTGACTTCGACACAGTGGTGTAGAAATCCGGGCCCTATGGGAAGCTTACAGAGGTACGAATTGGGGACGGATTTTTGATAAATTGTTAGGTATTGATTTTGGGATTTATGCAAATTGAGTGGAATTTTTCTCATTTTTTTTCACCATCCAAAATATCTATACGTATCACGGTTTCTGCACTCTCATTTAGAATCAGTGAAAATATGTATCACTGAAAAAAAGACAGAATCGCACCACAGGCCAATCAGTGAAAAAGGTATCAGCGCATTTCACTGATTTTTTAGTAATTTTTTGTAACATTTACTGAAAGAAAAAAAACACAGGGAATTATTGAAAAATCAGTGAAAATTGTTGATATTTTACCGAGTTTTTCACCGATTTGCCAGTGGTGCAATTCTGACTTTTTTCAGTGATTTTCACAGATTCCAATTGAGAGAGTGAAATCTGAAATACTTACCTAAGTAATCGTGATTTTTATCAAAAACAAGCGCAACAATTTCACTGAAATTTTAATGACTTCACTGATGCTTCAGTGACTTTTTGCTGATTTTAACTGATTTTTCCTGACTGAAATATTCATGAAAAATCGTTGAAAGTTTAACAAATTCGCCAAAATTTCCGTGATATTTTCACTGATTTAGGAATCACTGAATTTTCTAACTGACTGGCTCCTGTGCTGCAATTTTGGCTGAAGATAAGTGGTTCTTCACTGACTGCAAATTAAAAAGCAGAGTTACTGAGGATGTTGAAAAATACCGAAACCTGCGGAGGAATAAATGATGCAGGAGTATCTAATGCGATATAAACAAGTACCTATGAAATGAGTACTCTCTTAATTTGAATCAGTGAGAATTCACTGAACAAATCGTCAAAGGAATCGGTGAAATTATTTAGTACTCTCTTAATTCGAATCAGTTAAAATTCACTGATGAAAAAAGAAAAACTGAGTCACTGATATAATCAGTGAAAAAATTATTGATTCATATTACCAGTAAATTTTTACTAATGACTATTTTCCGTAAATACTGATGACTTGGTAAATTTTCACTGATTCGATCAGTAAATTAAAACTTTTTTTACTGATTCCATTCGGTGGAAAAAATTTCTGATTCAAAAATAAGAATTCACTAATTGCATCAGTAATTTTTCACTGATTGATAGTGAAAATTTACCGATTGAGTCGTAAAAATTTCACCGATTGTCAGTGACTCAGTTTCTCTTTTTTATCAGCCAATTTCGACTTTTTTGACTGATTCAAATTAAGAGAGTAGTGGAAAACTATACTGATTCAGTTGGTGAATTTTCATTTTTGGGTCATACATAACTACCTATACTTATATCTAAGTACTGAGATAAATCAATAAAAATTCACATTCACTGATTGAATCAATATCTACGTAATTTTGAAAAAAAAAATTAATGATTCAAAAAATGGAAATTCATCGATGGAATCAGTTTTTTTTTCACCAGTAATTTTTCCATAATTTTATTACAGTTCAATCAGTAAATTTTCACTGATGCAAAGATCAGTGCATGAACATATCACTGAAGTTTGAGTGATTTTCACTGATTTTCCAGTGATTTTTTCTGGCTAAAATATCAGTGAAAAATCACAGAAACTTTCAAAAAAAATTCCACTGATTCTTTTAAAACTGAAATATCAAAGAATTTTTTCACTGATTGTCACATGTGCTGCAATTCTGACTCAAGATTGGTGATTTGTCATTTTTTTCTCCAAATGGGAGAGTACCTAATCCCTTTATTTGAATCAGTGAAAATTCGCAGAAGAAATATACTTACCTAGTCACAATCAAGTCACCAAAAAATTATTGAAGCAATGAACTAAATTAAATCAGCATAGTTTTTAATTCTTTCTCAGTTTGGAATCAGTGAAAATCACTGAAAAAAGTCAGAATTGCAGCACAGAGGAATCAGTGAAAAAAATAATTAAAATTTCGGCGAATTTTCACTGATTTTTCGGTGAATTTTAGTTATTTTTTTTTAAAGGAAACGTTACAAAAATAACTGAAAAATCGGGGAAAATTCACCGAAATTGTAGAAATTTTTTACTGATTTCAATTGAGAGAGTTGATTTCTGCACCCACTCATTTCTGGTTCTGGCTATTTTGTCGATGAATTTTCACTGATTCAAATTGAAAAATTCACAAAAATCAGAATTTTTTGTTGACGATCGAAATGGGATTCAACAAGAAATTTCAAAGCATTTCTACAGGTAGGTATTTCTTCTCAACTCTGTCAGAATAGATCAAGTAATAATCTGATATGAAATAGCAAGTAGCATGTACCATGCATAGAGCAGATCTACAGCTTTTTTACAAAAAAAAAAAGGTACAAAAGGCACAAAAAGCTGAACTGGGGTCGGTATGGCAAAAGGATTGAATAACGTTTTTTTTTTTGGAATGAAAGGCGAAGGGGCTAAACATGATTTTTTCATTTTTACAAATTTTTCAATTTGGGAATTTTCTAGTTCTCACCAAAAAAATTTTTAAAGAATCTTTCAATTTTTACACCATTTTTCTTTTCAACAGAATTTTCTATTTTCACAAAATTTTCTATTTTTAAAAAAATTTTACATTTTACATTTTTACATGATTTTATATTTTGACAATTTATTTTTTTCTTTGCATTACAAAAATGCTCAATTTTTACATAACTTGACATTAATTTTTCTATTTGGGATTTCGAAGAACTTTTTTCAAATCGACTGTTGGTAAAATATTAGCGAGGCCAAAAACTTTTTTAAAAAGACCTGGCCCACTCAGCCTCCCCCTTCGATCTGCCTATGGCTACATACAAAAGATGGTGAATTTCTACTCCCTCATTAGAAATAGTAATGGGTATACGGAAAGGACGAAGAAATATCGCTCAAATTTTTCAAAAAATTGAAAACTATATTTTTAAACATGAAAATTTATCTCTTTTCACGACTCCTATTCCTATTATACTTTCAATCTATACCATACAATTTCACCCTCGAGGGAAGAAGAGAGAAAAATTGACTTCCATATGTTAAACGTATATACAGATTTACAATAGCCTTTGTAAGGACACAGAACCATATCTATACCTAGTCTAAGTGTAACGAGCAAGATGAAATAATCGACTCGTACCTATAATAATATACGGTGAATGAGAAGAGTATAACGAATATAGGGTTGTATCTAATGATGACGATGGGTACAGCGTAAGTTAGGTATATACGAGCAAAATATAACACTAACACGAAAACGACGATGGGTAATGGGTTTAAACGTGACCGGTATAGAGCAGCGTTGCCCTTATTATACCGTCGCGAAAGGGCGAACGGAGAAAAAAAAGCCAAGGGGGTACCATCACATCGGCATCACCACCTGCACCCCGCGGTCACCATCACCATCAATCCACCATGGTCGCATCGCACGATGGATATAAAAATAAAAATACATAATATAAGGTACGTCGGTCGTCGTCATTTAAACGTAGATATACGTATACTGCACACTGCCGCAGCACGTCAGCGTCACCGTCATGCCATGCCGAAGCGGCGACGGCGGCCAAAAAAAATACCTATCTAATGCTATATCTATATAGATATTGCGTCGACGGCGACGTCGACGAAGCGGGGTACGCCGTCGAAAGGGTTGGAAGTGGTGCGCGGGTCCGGGGGTGGGTACACGGTTAAAATGATAGGTTCATTTGTCGGGACATCAATACTAACAGCGGCGAAAATCACTTCTAAACTCCAACAACATCATAACAAAGCATTAAAATCAAGTTCAGTTGAGTAGTAATTGATTAACAGCTGCTGGCTGCTTTCCTATAGACTGTGCACGCGAAAGGCGCGGTCTTTGCGGCAGCCAATGAAGGCGCTGCAAAGGCGGAGCCCGAGTTTCGCTCTGGTAATCCCGGTGAGTCGAACACGAGGTGTAAAAGATACCTTTATTATCGTGTGTGGCGCGTTGAAAGATGGCTCAAAAATGATGACGAGTAAATAGAGCTAGCGAGCGCTGCGATTTTTATTATTCCAGACGATAAAAACACGCTATATTACGCGCAGATCGTCGGGTATTAATTTTTTTGCCGTTTGTTTCATTTGGTTTTTATCATTTTTTTTCTTTATTTTTGCGTCTCTTATTCTATACGTATCGAATTCGCGGTTTGTTTTTTTTTTATTGTGTAATTGACGCGTCGCAGTTGCGGGAAAAAGTCGCGAATTTATTTATTTGATAGACGGTTCATCATACAGTGCGATTCATTGTTTTTTTTTTCTCTCAATTTTTTTTTTTTTAAATAAAATGACGTGTAATATGCTTGAGACATAAGTTGATCATTTTCCCAATAAGTTTTGGTTTCGGTGTTTTTATATAATAAATAGACTGTGAAGTTCATCTTATTCCCATATTCTTGCTGCGGCACGAAAGACGGAGTTGTACGTATTTTTCCACCTCGGAAAACCTCGCCGCCAAGAAAATCAGTCAAAATTGATTTCACCAAGTTTCCACATTTCGTGCTTCCAATCACGGCTTCTTGTACGGATTTGCAGAGCGAGTCTACGGACTCCCAGGATTCGAGTAAATCCTCGCAATCTAACAACATGATAAACCCGGTGTTTAACAATTTCCTGGACATGTCGTCGACCAGTCCGCCGCTGGCGGCTTTGCACTCGATGACCGAGATGAAGTCGAATACCGGATCGGGCAATCCGCACGGTATCGATCACATACTGTCGAGGCCGGCGGCGCTGCATCGGACGTTTACCAGCATGACGGCAGCCGGCATGGCCGCGGCTGCCGGAATGGCGTCGTATTTCCACCACAACGGTAATAAGCATCCGACCCATACGCTGGCCGATTTCACCTCCAGATCGCCCATATACTGGCCCGGACTGCAGGGCTTGGTCAGTAATCCGATCGCGTGGCGGGATCGATTGGCAAATAGTAAGTACATAGAAATGCCTAATAGCATCGTATATACTGCAGTCAATTTTGTTATGCATGAAAGTAGCCTAGATATATATCTAGATCAGGGTGCCTACTGCCTTGACAGGAGTTCAGGGATAGGAAAGTACTTATTTTCGTGATTAAATTTTGAAAAAGTTTCGCCTTTCAAAGATTTTCGAGATAAATTCTCAAATTTTAAATTTTTCTCTTCTTTTTACAACACCTAAATATGAAATTTTGACCTCCCCCCACCCCCATTTTCTCAATCATCAACTACTAACTACTCAACTAGGTATCTACATGTTGTGTTGGTTGAGCAAAATAAAGAAATATAATTTAGCAAAGTACAGAATGTAGTAGGTACCTTCGGAGGAATTTAAAATTATTGATAAAAAATCAGAAGTTTTGAGAAGATCGTTGCGGATGCCTGCGATTTTTTGTGTAAAAAATTGACGATGAGGCCTAAATTTAAAATTTGCACAGCGAATGCGAGTATTCAACAGAGAAAAGATCTCATATTTTATTATGCCATTTTCACTTATTATTTAATGCGCTGGGTACCTGTACTAGGTAGGCCCTACGTTGTCATCATTCAAAAAAAATATTTTTTCCTTTTTTTGTAAATAAAAAAATCACTGAAAATGATTCTTGAAATTCTTTTTTTCGATTTGGAATTTTTAGGGGTGAAAAGTAACGTAATTGAGGAGTCAGGTTTTGAAATTTCAAACAGGAAACAAATGACTTGTTATTGTCTGAAAATTTAGAAAAAAAAAAATAATAATTTGGGTTTGAAACGAAAAATTGAGGAAAAGAAATGAAGAGTGGTTTTAAACACTGGTACTGAAGTGGCTTGAAAATTAGCAGCTGATTGTTTGAAAATTTGGCAAAAAAAATTGCTCGATCAAAATTTTTTTGGGTTGCTGCAACTTATCATTATTTTTTGTTTTTTCCAAATGGGAATTTATGATTTTTCAAAATTAACAGTCTTCTAGAGGATCTCCATGAGTCCATGACTGACCAAAAAATGAGAAAATTGAAAAGCAAAATTTTTCGAATCAAAAGCTGTAATATGGTGGGTAGGGACAACTGGTCTTTGGTGATATTTTGTCGAAATGTACCTAATGATTTTCCTGAGGGAGAGATGATTTTAGAACGTATAAGCGATTTTTCAACTCACCCGTGGGGCTGGAGCCTTGAAATATGCAACCGAAAAAGTAAAATTCTACTTTCGCGAGTTTTCAATCGATTTTTCTCAAACTGGGTAGGATGGGAAGACACACCAGTCACCACAGGCAGGTGTTGTGGAATTTTTTCGATTCATAAATTTACCTCGAATATTTTGACTTAGAAGCATTGGAAATTGGTGTGAGATTTACAGCAGTTTTGAAGGGAGTCGGACAATTTTTCATCTACGCAATTGAATTTTTTCCAATTTTTGTCAGGGAAGGCCGGGGGGAACGTACTTACATCTTCGAGAAACTGATTTCCCCTCATTTTTTCCTCCTTATACAGAGACTAATTTTAATCAAAATTTTTTTCCCTCGAATACAGTAGCTAAGCACTCATTTATTCGCCTCTATACCTACTTACCTACCCAGATTTGACTCCAATTCGTCAACAATTTTTTCGATTTTGGTTTTTCATTTTGACGAGCACAAAAAGTTAATGGCTCAATAAAAAAAACTATGCAGTCGCAGATTTGAGTTGAGCAGGTCAAACTACCCCGATTTGAACTCTTCGAGAAATTGTTTCTCTTAAAATAGGCAAAATTCATTTTTCGAAAAAATCAAAATTTGAAAAATGAGAAAAATTGAGATTTCTAAATTTTGGGCCAAATAATCGCTTGAAACGTCAAAATTGAGGCAGTTTTAGTAGCTCAACTTGGATTTGCAATTAGTAGCTTTTCAAGATAATTTTTCATTTTTTTAAAAATTTAAATCTATTCTAGATCTCGCCTAAAAAAATTATGAAAAAAATGACCCTAGATTCACGTCTAAAAAAAAAACAAATTAGAGATTTCCCGCAGAATTCAACAAGTTTAATGTTTTAAAATCAACAAAGAAATTACTTGCACAATTCAAAAAAAATCCTCTCTCGAGAAAAAAATCATATTTTTCAAATGAGTTCATTGATTTTTATATTTTTCGTGCGATTGAAAAATCAATTTAATTTCGAAAATCGATGAAAAATCCCCATCTTCGCGACCCAAAAAAAGGGATCGCCGATCACTTCATTATGCGTCCGTATTAAATGAAAATACAAAAATACAACGCACGGGGAGAAAAACTCATCCCTAAACCCTTCTTCGCATTCCTGAGCCTTCCAATCTCGCCAAAAAGCAGTGCACATGGTGCGAATTCCAGCTTCGTTATACGCGTTACGTTCCGGTCGCTATAATTTTACAGCCCATTAAGACGAATTACTCGCCATCAAGTGAATTTGCAGTGATTGCGGTCAAATTAACGATAGGGAACGACGAACGAGGTACTTTTCTTCATTGAAATTATTGCCATTATCGAATAAAAAGCAGGGGAAGTGCATAAATTAGCATACGCGGTTCAGATTCCAGAAATTGAGATCAAGAAACAGAAAACTTGAAAGCGTATTGTGACGTGATAGCGCTGTGAAAGAAAAATAAATCATCTAGAATGAAAGCTCGTAATTAGAACGCGACAATATACTTGCGATAAATAACAGCCAAGGAAAATTAGCCAGTTCCCCGTCAATATTACAAAATCGACACCGTTGCTGGTGAGGAACGAGTGACGCGACCGGGGCCAGGAGAGAGCAAATTAATTAACAAGCGATCGAACTCCATCCGACAGATGGGATCTAGGACTATGTACATTAGGGTGGAGTGAAATAAAAAACATACCCCGGATTTTGACCAAATTCGGTGAGGTAGTTTACTTTGAGTGGGGGACATCCCAAAAAAAATTTGAGCCCCCTAGGTGCAAGGGGAGGCGGGCAAGAGGTTCCCAAAGT
>FIZT01059139.1:0-20794 GCA_900065295.1 Paracoccus marginatus | reverse complement strand
GAAAATTTTTTCAAAAAATTCCGTGGATAGCCCTTAGTATAGTGTCTAACATCCCTGCAAGTTTAAAAAAATTCGATTGAAAACTACGAAAAACAAAAATTTCAAAGAAAATTGATGTCTTACCCCCATAAAAAGGGCTAGGAGGGAGGTAGGGAGCTAAAAATTTTGTCACGGGGTTTTTAGACCATAGGAACCAATTTCCACCAAAAAATTTCAAAATCCGTTCTCAGGGCCGATTCACCTAGAACAAATTCACGAAACTATTCGAACATCAGGCGATGAAAAATTGAAAACGCAAACAAAAAATGATTTAAATTTACTAATAAGCAAGATTCATCTTTCAAAAGAAAACTGAGGTTTTTTAAAATTGAACTATTTTTTTTTTTAAAGAGGAAGGCTAGACTGAACGAGAGGCCAGGGGGCAGCTTGCCTTCATATTTGAAAATTTCGGCTTCAAAGTGGAAAAAAATTTAGTTGAGGTTTTTGAGTCGTTGTTGGTAATTTTTCAAAAAATTAGTCGGAAATTTTGATATCCTGCCCTCTTCCCTCGTCTCAATATTCCCGACTTCAGTATACGCCCCTGAAGAAAAATTGAATTTTATTCTGAAATTGAAATTCTTTCTCTTTTTTTTTAATGTTTAGAAAACTGAAAAATTGAAAATGTACAATTGTACATATTCTGAAAGAGTGAAGAAATCATCTTGGAAAATATCAATTTTTTAAAGAATTTTTTTGAATGTCTTCAAAAGTTTGTTTTGTTTTTTTTTTTTCAAGAAAGTTGAAAAAATTGAAAATTTGTCTTGAAAAATAATTCAAAAGTGTTGGAAATTTTTTTTAAAAAATGCGGAATTTGAATGAAAATTTTATTTTAAAAAAAATTACCAGAATAAGTAGGTCGCCAATTTCAAAAATTGAATATTCATTTCTTTAAAAATCAAAAATAATAGAAATACATGATATTTTATTGCAAAAAAAAAAAATCAAGTTGAGAAAAAAAATGTTTTTTCAAAAATATTGAAAATGCATCCATTTTTAAAAAATTTTGAATGTAGGTACCTACTTATTGTATAAAAATTGAAAAAATTAGCAAGTTTATTTCTTAAAAATTTGACAATTTTATTGATTAAAATAGCTAAGTAATTTATTTACTTCTTTTTTTTCAAACATTGAAAATAAGTACTTTTTTAAAAATTTGAAAACAGAATTAATTACATAACTGTAAAATCAATTTCAAGCTTTTTTTGGATCAGAAATTGAGAGTTTGTTTTTTATAAAAAAGTTGAAAATTTATAACAAAAAACTTGAGAAATCAAATCAAAAATTTATAAAAATCAAAAATTTGCTTTCGTACAAAAAAATTGTAATTTCATAGGTATGAAAAAAAAGAAAAAAAAAATTTGAAAGTAAAGCGGGGCTTGAAAACTTTCAATTTTGGTAATTGAGTTTTAAAAAGTTATAGGCAATCGGTAATTTTCGAAAACTTTGAACTTTTCAAAAAAAAAAAAGTTTTTTCCTGTACTCTACATAAATACACAGTATTATGTCTACGTACGTACAGTTGAATAACAAACACGTATAGGCAAGGTTATTCACGTACAGTAACCACTACCCACTTAAGTATTTTATTTGTTCGATTAAATAACCCTATTAATTTATTTGCTTTTCCTCGACTCGAGGTAAATATCCCGTCGCTCGGCCATTTCTACCCATATTATCGCGTTCATGCCTCGTACTCGTACACCTAATGTCAATTACGATGATACCAAAATATCAAACAGATAGCATAAATAAATACTTTATTTCGGTGAACTGTCATTACCGCCGCGCGCAACGTCTTATGCAAACATTCACATTTCACATGAAGCTCACCTCACGTGATGATAAATAGCGGAGAACACGAAAAATACATTTATTTCGTGAGACACTCTAACCGAAATATTTTCGAATCGGTTTTCTCAAAGTGTAAATGATGCGAAAAATGAAACGAAATGAGGTGCATAATTTCATTAAAATACATCAACGTAATTGCCGCGTATTAAACTAACGTCCTAGTGTCATCGTGCCTAGCACACATAAACGACGAACGATACCACCGCGTTCATGAAGAAGTTAATCGCGGAATAAACTCGAGTATGCTGTAATAGGTGCAGATGCCATCATCTTTTTTTCATTTCAGGAGAGAGAAAAAATCAACATGTGCTTACTGCTCAGGCAGGACATTTCTGTCATGGGAAATTACCCGAATGAATTTTCTTCTATAGATTTAGGTGATAAAAATGAGCACCAAAATTGACTTGGAATTTTTTTCCCAAACAAATTTCTATTTAGAAAAACTTGTATCATTTTTCCTTTCTCGAATTGTGATCATAATGCTCATAAATTTACTGTTAAGGTATTCGGCTATTGGTTGTTAATTTTTTTTTCATCAAGGCGCTGGTGGGTGGGACCACATTGCGCATAAATTCTAGTATTAGGTTCGAGGCAATTTTAACAGCGAAAATTTAATCACGTTTTCTTTTTTTTGAGCAGATTATCCAAAAAAAAATTTCTTCTGTTGCTTATTTTGAAGACAAAAATGTGAAATATTCGCATACGAGAATTTTTTAGCTGCAAGTACCGCCTGTAGAACGAGTAAAACGAGTTGGTGTTTTTTTTTTCCACTGTAAATATGAACAAATTTAAATGACATGACGTAGTCTCGCAGGCGTGAAAATACGAGTTACATAGGTCGATTCTCATTTGTTGTTTATGGCTCCGCCTATTAAATTACGATTGTTGAACGTTCAAGGTCAACGTCGTTACGCTCTTGTACAGCCAGCCACATAGCGATACTTATCATTCATACTCATAATATAAAATTGAAGGTTGTAGTTAGTTTCATTTTCTATTAATGCGATTCACACCTAATTTCCGTTTTTTCCCTTTTCTTTTCTATTTATTTTCCTCGTTTGATGAAGAAAACCGAGAATATATTATCAATTCCATGGAAATTATGCACGCCAGTTTCCAACTAAAATAATGACTAATGGGTTTGATAGCAGGAAATCCGTCGATCGAATGCGCGGTACCTTTTGATGGCATCTTTAAAATGGCGGAAAACGATTACGATGACGAAGGTATACGTTTACGTATAATGGTATGGTATTCGAGTTGGAAAAATACCGACGACGTTTTAAACGTTTCCGGATACCTAGTTGGGTGATCTCCGGCCCTACTACGCCTTTATTTTTGCCTTCGTACAATTTTAAATTCCGAAAGAAATTTTAACCTTGCGATTTTGATTTGATAACATCCAGCTCAAGCGAGCGTCAGACAAAAAAGAATATTTTTTCGACTTCTACACAGTTACATATAATACGTAATGTTGCGAGCACACAAACAGCCAAACAGCCCATAAAAGTACAAAGTTTCAAGTTGTTCAAGTTGCTCAGTTGCCAGGAAAAAAAACATGACAGTTTTTTTAACGTTTTAAAACGTTAACAGATGCTGAATCTTGAAAAAGAAATGAACATATAATTAATTATAACCGTTGTTTTAAGATTCATAAAAATTTTTTCATTTCATCGTCCACTTCGTAGTATACTTATATCTTCATTTCTTCTCTAGTGATTTTAACGTCGGCTGAGGCATGTGCTAGGAAAATAAATAACGAAAAATTTCCAGCTTTTACTTTCTCTCCTAACGACTTGTGTTTCCATCGTTAAAAAAAAACGATTAAATTTCTCTCCTTCGAATTTCTTCGCAATTTTTCCTCCCTTTTTAGTGTGCTTGTCGACATCCAGCAATGGCACTCGAAGGAAGTGAAATGGTGGAGAAGTTAATGACCATGGTCTTTTAGGACGGCTCGAGAACTGAAATTTATTTTTTAATTGCTTCACTGCACAATTTTTTTCAATTTTTTACTCGTTGAATTTTTTTTTTTACTCTCGTGGCGTCGTGGCGCGTGCAAGTTTTTCGTTAGGGCGTTCAAGGAGACAAAATCTGATTTTTCACGTACTTTTTTCTGAATTTAATTTTTTTTAACCTGAAAAAATTGCTTCGTGCAGTTGAAACTCGTGTTGATGGTGCAGCAAGTTTTGTTTAAATTAGGTTGCTAATACTAATCTTGGAAATTTTCATTTTTTTGCCCTCTTCTGGGATTTTTTTTCAACGAAGAATATTTATTGGGTACTCGAGTACTTCCAAAAAAGTCATATCATTCTCAGAACTTGAACTATGGGCCATGGCATGGCACAATCAACTTCAAAAAATTAATCGTAGATGTTTTTTAATTTTTTGAAAAGCAAAATTTTTAGGAATTGAAAAAAACTTTTGACCATTTTTCTGTTTTTATTTTTCAAAATTTTTAATGTAAAACATTTTCGAATTTTTTTGGCGCCTCCCCTCCGCCTATATATGTACATATGTGCTACAACGTGAGAAAACAACCCAAAAATTTTCTGCTCGATTAATGCATTTACTCTCCCCAATGCAGCGTGCAATCGCACGAATACCTGCAGTAGTACTTCCCACGAGCACTGGTGAGAAACGCAGCATACCTCGACGTGGTCAAAATTGTGTTCCATTGAAGGGCTTCTGAAGTTCTGATCCCACTACGATTCGTCAAATGGAATCAGTTTTTCGTATGGTTGAATGTCATCCCCTTGAGCAGCCAAAACTGAAATTCAAGTTCCTGAAATTAAATTAGGGGCTGAATTAAGAATTTTCAAAAAGTGGTATAAGCGATTTTCAAATCCTATACACTGAAAGAAATTTTTTGTAACTGTTCCCAAAAAACTGGGTAAACGACGGATATGAAACGAATCTGATAGATATTACCATGATTTTTCAGTAACTATCTCCAATTTTTTGCAATAGCAGCATAAAATATGGGAATAGTTACCTAAAATCAATGTAATCGCTATCAAATTCGTTTCATATCCGTCGTTTACCTAGTTTTATGGGAACAGTTACACAGAATTTCAAATTCATTTCTTTCAGTGTAATTATGCTCTACGCCCTCTGTTGTCGAGTTGATTATTTATGCACCAATCGAGCTGAAAATTTTTGTTGTAGTAGCACCAATTTACGAAATGGATGGGGAGGGGGACAAAAAATCGATTTTTTTCAAATTTCAAAATGAGTTTAAATGCTTACCTAGATACCTACAAAAACTTTGTATCATTTTTTTTTCAACTCAACCCCTAAAAAAATCAATTTTTAGATTTTTCTTTTGAAAAATTAGTAATTTTCAAACAATTTCCATTTTTTTTTTTTGAATTTCCAAATTGAAAAAAATTGAGTTCTTAGAAAATTTTTGATTTTGATTTCTGAAAATTTTTCCATTTTTCAGCAAAATTTTTTCATTAGAATCACAATAGAAGACCAAAAAAGGAGCCTAGCTGCTTTGTACGTAGTTTCGACTGCAATCTGAAGTTGAATGTGCAAGCATAGAAATTAATAAATCTCCATTTTGTTGAATCACTTCTTGCGACGTGCAAGAGGTGGTCATCCTGAAACCTTGGAAGTTGGAATAAACAAATATTATAATCATTAAACTATAGGTATCATTTTTGGAAGCAGTCTAGACAGAAATGTGAATTTTTTATCCAAAGTAACGAATAAGCATACCTACCGAAGATAAAAATCCAAAAAAAATCCACCCAATTCTTCTGAAAACCAGTCACCTGTCACACGTGCTCGCTAATCCTGCATCTATTGGAGAGAGAAGAGAAAAAATTGATAATTTCACACGTGGTAATTATTTCTTGAGAATATATCGAACGCGAAGCAGCGACCATCGAATTCAAGGGTACGAAAAAAAGATAGCAGATAAGAAATGAAACAAACGCATGTATAAACATCGAAAAGGATGATTAAGTCATAAACAAAGAACTGCCGGCTTTTGTTTGGTTTCCTCTTCGGATTCTGTTTGGATTCGGGATAATGATACGTGTACCATTGGAAAAGAGATTCAGACGCATAAAACGTTCAGCCCTGAGGAGAGGCTATTATAACCTTAACACTGTGTAGTATGTGAAACGCCTCTATCGATACGTTCGCATCTCACTCTCTCGGTGTGTATGCGTTGTTTCGCGCGCGCCTCTTCGCCGCTACAAATAATTATTAACTCTGATGAAGACATTGTTACCGCGTCGTGAAACATAAAATATGTTTAATCCTATTCACTCTAGCCCAACCTGTTTATTTATATCTTGGCATTTTCCACCTGTCTGTTTATTGCGAAGAATAATTTGTTTGGTCGGCAACACGATGCGGTCCGTGTTTTGCCGCCTTTGCCGTACGCGTCGATGGCGATGGCGGCATCAGCGCGTATGTTTCCCTCAAATACCTCTCTCGCGGCTTTGTACCGATTAATCAAATTCCAAATCAACCTTGTTCGAGTCTTTACGTCAAACGGGCCTTGATGAGGTATCAATTCTTTGCCTATTGATTAGCCTTAGCCATATCGAACTAGGCGATCGGTTCCACAACCGTGAAGGTTTCTATTGCAGTAGCTTCTATATTTTCTTCTTATACGGGCTGTCGTGGAACACCGTCGAAGATGTCACCTTCATCGCGGTGTAGCAACCTCCGCGCTGCCGGGCCCGTCATCGCATCGAGCTACAAAATAAGCTTTAATTAAATTTAATGAAATGGAATTTTAAACGACGCGACGGTGTGATTTATCATCGATATGTAGTTTATATTTTTATGTATTGCGGTGGGATACTTACCATACGAAATGGAATTTTATTTACGGTACGAAACAACGTGAATAGGTAGGCAACCATGAGCCATAGGCACTGGGCAGGTTTCCAGTATTTTTTTATTCGTCCCTGTAATTTTTTATGAGACTCCCTTCTCAAGTTTCGTTATGAAAAAAATCTCAAAATTTTTGAATTTTCCAAAATTGTCAAATTTTACAAAAACTGATAAAATTATGGATTTTTTGAAGTTGTCAAAATTTTAAAAACAGGTGAAATTGACGAAATCGTCAAATTTTCTGAAGTTGTCAAATTTTTCAATAACTGTAAATTTTTCAAAATCGTTACCTACTTATCAAAAATTGTATACTTCCAAAATTTGTGAAATTTCCAAAATCGTCCAATTATCCAAAAATTGTAAAATTTTCAAAAACTGATAAAATTACGAATTTTTCAAAATTTCAAACCACTAAAAATTGGTGAAATTGTTGAATTCTCGACAAATTTCAAATTTTTCAAAATTGTCAAATTCTTCAAAATCGTCAAATTCTCCTAAAATTGTAAATTTCCCAAAATTGTCAAATTTTTCAAAAATGATTGTTTTTAAAATTTTTTGAAATTTATAAAATTACAGAGCTTTTAAAAAATATTAAAAATTATTAAAAATTGGTGAAATTGTCAAATTCTCTAAAAATTTCAAATTTTTCAAAATTGACGAGGTTTCCGAATAGGTCAATTTTTTCAAAAATTGTAAATTTTTAAACACGGTCGAAATTTCGGATTTTTCAAAATTGTCAAAATTGTTAAACTTTTTGCAGTATAGTCAATTTTCCCAAATTGTTCAAACCGTGAATTTTTCGAATTAAAGTTCTAGACTCACAGGAGTTACAAAAATTACGATTAAAAATAGTAAAATGTCCACTTCACGTTCAAAATACAAAACCACCCCATAAGTATAGCGAACATCTTCCCAAGTTTTAGAAAATTTGATTACTTAAACCTCACGACCGATTCACCCTACTCTCTGAGCCTAAGAAAATTAATTGAGAATTTTTTTCAAATCTATTCAAAATTTACCACCTCGTCGTTGGTCTGTCTGCTTGTATTGGCTCATGGCTGCCTCATCTCTCTGTCTTCCAGCCATGATGACCAGTTAATTCTCTCGTCACTCAATTATCCAAAATCCAGCTGTGAGTTTAGCTCTTTAAGTAAACAAAGCTCTACTCTGGGAGCAGTTTTTATTAACACCTTCGTTTCTAAGCTTTTAATCTGATAATCTAATCGTATTATCTTTATGGCGGTTTAACAATCAAGTACCCATCGGTTAAACTCACCAAACCGGACGGTGGGGCGGCGTGCGGGTTACAAACCGGGTATTGTACGCAGTACGTTGTTGGTTATTTCAACCCTAGTTTCAAGTGTAAATTTTCATCAATAAGGATAACACGACGTAGATTTATAATAGGATGTGTATAAAAATCATTACCATTACCAGCCTCGCAAAAAGGGTTCGCTCAGAATAATGGCTTATTTATAAAGGTAAATGCAGTGTTGTCAACTGCATAAATTCAACCACGTGCTGGTGGTACCGAATTGATCGATAGGATTAAAAAATTGATTGCGACTCGAGCTTGAACATTTTTTTCGTTTTTTTTTTTTGTTTTTTTTTTAGCTGGATTCTGGATAGCTTACACGTGGATATGTAGGTAAGTGTTTAGTATATATTGCCGATGCTGTTAATTCTAGTACGTGGGACGATAAAATTTACTGGAAAAGTTTCACATTACAGGCGTTTTCAGTTACAAAGGGAAATTTACTTAACAACACTTATTCGCAGACAAGAGGGTTTAGTTTGTCTATAGAATAGAGGTGTCGGATATTTTGCACGGTTAAAAAGTTTCACGCTGTGTTTGTGTCGCGCTTTGAGTCGTGGCGGGGGGGGGGCAGGGACAGCACGAGTATATATTGTACGTAAGCGCATACATAGATACGTATACTTTTTCCCCCTGCTATATTTTTTATTTTCCATCTGACAAGTGTACATAAAGTATTTTATTTGTTCTCTCGTTAAGTGAAAACGTCAAATCGGATTAATGTTAATCAAGCTTTACCGCTATTGCGTATTGTACGCAGATTTGCATGCTCGTTATGGATTTTGTTGATTCACGTTGGAACGGGTTGAACCATCGCTGACTCATTAAATTTCATCGTGTCTGAGTTTTCAAAAACCTATTGATCCGCGATGCTTTTCGAGTGTCTGGTAGTTATCGAGTACCTAGTTTTTGCCGCCTATTCTGCGCCTCGAGCTACCCATCGCGGTTGGCGGGTTCGCCTCTGTAAACTTGTTAAGTGCAGCTAAAAAGTTCGACGCGGTGAAGTTGAGAGTGCACGCGGCACGAGGTGTGAAATTTCGTGCACATAAGACTTGCCACTTTTCGTACGAGCTTTGAGCAGATGCTCGAATTTATACGAGATTCTCTCCCATTACGATAATGTTTTGCACTTGAACGCGCCTCAATCACCCATCAATTGTGTAGAGGAATATTTATACGTTTGAATTCGATAATTGACGCGTTGCTTCGGAAAATAATCGAAGTATCGATATCAATTATTTATTCTGCCTCGTGCGTGTCGAATACTTTTATGGCGTCTTTCATTTAACTCTGTATGCGTGAGGCGAAATTCTGCCAATGCTGCGGGTATTCTATGTAAGTTGGCTCTGTTGAGGGGTTCTTTTCCTTCTTCCAACTGCCGTTCTATTCGGTCTCAACTGCGTAGATATAGGTAAATGTTCGCAAAGCTATGCCTCAAGTTCTTCAAATAAAATCGAAGTGTTTTTTTCTTCAGCTCGGAAGTGTTAATTTATACCTTGAGGTTACGACGTTCAAATTTTTCCAAATTATTTTTTTTTTCTGTGCCCATAGGTATTTTTTTGGCGGTAAAAATACGAATATATTTTCTTTCATTTCTTTTTCATCATTATTTTAGTCCGGAAGTAAGCTTGACGCTCGGGCGAAGTGAATATAAGGGAGAAAAAAGTACAGAAATAGATCGATGCTTATTTGAGGTATTTTTTCCGCGAAAACTAAAATAATTAAGTACTCGGGTGTATCTTCGTATTTTTAAAACCAAGCTGAAAATTCTTATCAGAAAATTACCAGAAAAAAAAATGAAGAAATTGAGATGACGAGGAAAAAAATTAAAAATAGATGCTTGGGAAAGATTAAAAATTAATTAGTTTTTTGCATAAGTCGTTGGATTGAAAATCTTTTGACAAATTACTTCGTTTTCGCTTCTATCTTGGCACGAATATCATTTTGGTGTGGGGGAGGAGGGAGTGGCGTCATTTTGGGTATAAAAAATTCATCCAAAAAATTGAGTATCTTCGCGTATACCTAGTCGAAAAAGTAACTAAAGGTGATTCATTTCTAAATTGGGAAGGAGAGAATTTCAAGAGTTAATGTTTCGCTTTTTAAACCACGAATCATCCAAATTTGAATTTTGCTAATCGAAGTGAATTTTTTTTAGAAAAAGAGCATAAGTATTGTATATCTACGGTTGGTACTTGAGATAGAAAACTGAAATTTGACTGATGTATTCATTGTACTTACCTAGATAGTAGATGGGTAGATAGATACCTATTCATGATGCTTTGAATTGATTGAAAGCTGTTGGGCAAATTGAATGAAAAATTCCAAAAATTGAAAAATTGAAAAAATTGAAAAAATGTCGAGAATCCAAAAAGTTAAAGATTGAAGAATTTCAAAATTCTCAAATTTTTTGAAATTGCCAAATTTTCCCGAATTGTCAAATTTTTCAAAATCTCAAAATTTATCAAAGTTGCAATATTTTTCGAAGTTGTAATATTTTCCCAAACTATCGAATTTTTCAAAATTACAAAATTTTTCCGAATTGTCAAATTTTTTAAAATTGCAAAAATTTTCTGAGTTCCAAAATCTAAAAATTTACTAATTCTCTAAAAATCGAAAAAAATTAAAAATTTTTAATAAATAAGTTGTTTTTTTTTTAATCAGGAATAGAAAATTTACAAGAAAAAAATTGGAAAAAAATTGAAAAAATGGAGGAAATTAAAAAATTGAAGAATTTAAAGAAATGCTAGCTAATTTTATAGAAATTTTAAAAAAGTTTTAAAATTAGGAATAAGAAATTTTGAGAATTTTTTCAAATTAAAAAAAATTAAAAGTACCTCTGCCACTTTGTGACTTCTATCGTTATCAAAAAGTGAATGATTTCGTGAATTTTCCTCTCGTGGTAATTTTCCCCGAAGTATACTTCTTCACTCGTACCCCAAACAGTAAAAACAAATATCTAGGCCTACAACTCATTCCATTCCTGGGCTCCATCCGCGCACTCCAGCCGAAGCATATGGTTTGCAAAATCTAACTGCATTTTATAAGATGACATAACGCGAATAATCCATTCATACGAGTATAATTTGTAAGACGAACACGACCGCAGACCATGCGTGGTGAAACTTTTTTCAAAAACACACCCTGTTAACACGTGTTTCTTGAGAAACGATAGTCGTAAAACTCGATCCACAGCGCGGCATTCCGTTTGTCAGGGTGCATTTTCAAATTGATTTGTAAACGCGCGACGAGGCCTATAGGCCGACGACGCGACGATCCGACGTCAATTATAATAAAAACACGTTAAACGTTACAATATCGCTGGTAACTGTACATGTGTATGCCTGTGCCTGTGCCTGTGCCTGTGTATAAAAGAAAATATAGATTTTGTGGTATACCGGGGTATCAGTTTAATGATAAAAGAAACCAACGTCTTTTGTCCTATTTTTTACACGCAAAGGAAACCGAATCGCGTTAACAATAAAAGCAGTAGAGCGAAACTTACTCGAATTACCAAGCACCTCCCAGAGACTTGTTTAGTATTTTGATATATTATGCTACAGCACAAGGTATACCGCATTTCGCATTGTGAATATTCACGGACCAACGCTTGCCAATATAAAATATCCGTCTCCGTCTCTATCTGCCAAGTGACTGGGCTACTGTACCTATAGTCTTCTAACGCATGCGAGCGTCGCTAGCTCCAGCTGTTCTGGTGATGGCGATGATGGCGTTGGCCGCAGACTCAAAGGCAAAGGTATACCTACCGTAGCCTACCTATACGCTATATAAAATGTCATTTGTTATATACGTTTGCGCGTTTTATACGTATAACTTGATGACTTAATTTGTTAAACGAATAAAATTAGCGAGACCGAGTCGTTGTCGTTATTTACGACCAAAGGAGCTCCGCTTCGATGATATAATCGTGTACGTATAATACTTATTATTGCGAATGCGAATCTTGCCAACTATTTGGTTTCCTCTTATAATGGTCAAATACCGCGACGTTGAATTCGTATTTGATAAATTTTATACCGAGACTGCGTACATCTCATCTTGGGTGTATAATCTTGTACATGAAAAAAAAAAAAAAGAATTACAGGGAGACTACTGTGAATCGATGCGAAACCAGTATACTTTTAATGATACGAGTGGTAAGTATAAACTCGTATACTCGTATGCAAAACGACTTGTAGGTGGTATGTAAGAGTAGAATTCCGCTTCGCCTAACCATCGATATCACATTTCTATTAATGCCTTCGAAAATAATGCTATTTTACCGTAATTCGTGACGACAAGTGAAAATATCTACATAATATTTCATAATTTTACCAATGTTTACGCCTTATTGTGTACAAGTACCTTGTACCTACACAACTCGTGCTGTACATTTTTACAGTTCAATGAGCCTCTTCATTCTCAACACTGCGCTGTACAGAATATTCGGACAAAATTACATAAAAACTTCAAGTTGACCTGTGTTGCTGTCAAATACTCTTGTTCTGTTTTTAATACCGGTCATCCCAGCATCTCACCTTTACCAGGCAAAAACCTTGTTTCTTTTCACTTTTCATTCATATCTACCTACAGCCCGTATTAGTGGATGTGTGATGAGAAAAGAGTTGGGGTATTTACGTACCTGGTGTTTTTCAAGACGTTTGGAGAGAGGAGATTTCATTTGAAATGTGGGAGATTTTTCAAGTCACCAGAAAATTAAAAATTGAATTAGAAATTTGAAAAAAAATTTGAGTAGGTATTTGAAAAATCAACTTATTCTTTTTTTATAAAAATGAACAAAATATTTATTTACCAAATGATTTCAAAAATTTCAATTCCAGAGGGCAGCAAATCGGAAGCGATTTTCGAAATTTTGATTTTTTTTCAAAATGCATGTAAAAAGCCAGCTATAAGTAGCTATCGGATGGACAATTTTCAAAAACTCACTCCGCCCAGTTAGAAAATGTTCAAATGTGTTTTTTCGACTATTTCGACATCGCTGAACACGAATCTGACGTCAGTTTTTGCATTGGAAGAATTATCCAGAGGTGTCAAATTGTGAGAAAATCAAAAATTGAAAGCTCAATTCGGATTTTACAACCGAACTTACAATTAGTCAAAAAATGTTATCGTTTCTTTTGTCAACCCCCGGAATCGAAAAATTGATTTTTTTCTCAAAATGCATGTAAAAATCCAGCAATTCGCGATGCCAAGCAAAGTGGCTGGCATCTAGCGGAATTTCGCTCAAGGTTCTGAAACGGGGATGTTTGTGTTGATTTTTGAGTGCTTATTAGTGTATAGCCACAGTATCCCCTTTTCAGTCGACCAATGAACGAAGAGAATGAAGACCAACACTATAGCGAACCTATCGAACGTGGCATCGCGAATAGCCTTCGGATGGAAATTTTGAAAATTTCGCCTCTGACTAGTTATGAAACTTCCAAAATATTTTTACGACTAATTCGAGTTCGCCGAACGCGAATCTGGTGTCGATGTCGGTTTTTCTATTGGAAGCGTTTTTCGAAATTTTGATTTTTCTTCAAAATGCATGTAAAAATCCAGCCTAGCCTTCGAATGGAAAATTTTCAAAAACTCCCCCGTCCAATTAGAAAATGTTCAAAGTGTTTTATCGGCTAATTCGAACTCGCTAAACACGAATCTAATGTCGGTTTTCAAATTGAAAGCGTTTTTCGAAATTTTTGAGAAATTCACCAGAAATGCCAAATTGTGAAAAAAAAAAACAAAATTGAAAAAATATCGAGTATTATCTAAACTGAATTTCAGTGCCAAATTCCAATTCTACGCCCCAAAATTAGTCAGAAAAAAATGTTGTTTCTCTGGTTTATGAGAGGAATCCGAAAATCAATTTTTTTGGAAAATGCATGCGAACAACCCTCAAGTATCCCCCTGAGAAATATTCGAAAATTCGCCCCCGCACCAGTTATGAAATTTATAAAATGTTCGTTGGACTAATTCGAGTTCGCTAAACACGAATCTGGTGTCGGTTTTTGTATTGGAAGCGTTTTTCGAAGAAACAAAAAATTGTCCCGAAATGTCAAATTGTGAAAAAATTTGAAAATTGAAATAAAATATCGAGTAAGCTCAATTTTGGTGCCAAATTCGGATTCTATACGACCCGAACTTGATCGAAAAATGCTATCGTTTTTCTTATATGCTGCCGGAATTGAACAAAATACATTTATCTACCTAGCTGGCCTTCGGATGGGAAATTTTCAAGAACTCCCCTCGTCCATTTAGAAAATGTTCGAAGTGTTTTTTCGACTAATTCGAGTTCGCTGAACACAAAAATCACCAAAGAAATAGGATTGGATTTTCAAAAAATTTTCAAATATCAAAAATTTATAAAAAACCTTGAAATGAAGAAAAACTGTTAGATAAAAATTTTAAAAAGTCCCAAATGTTATAAAAACCAAAATTTCGTAAATTGAAGTAGGTAAGTAAAAATTTATCAAATTTTTTAAATTAAAAAATGAAATTCATCAGTTTTTAAATTTTGAACCAAAATTTAAAATTCATTAATAACATTTCCAATAGTTGGATTAAATTATTTTTATCCAATCGCGCTTGAAGATCCCACAACTTGAAGAAAAAATGAACCCTTTTTCGCTATTTTTAATTTTTATCCCGAGTCGCCCGTCGTCGTTTGAAAATGGCGGGGTTTACACGAGCAAGGTATGTAATTAATACGATCGAAAACAGGACGCCGCGACGACTCCCCCAACTCTTGAATTACACTCCAAGTACTCACCTTCAAAGGGCATCCAATTAGATTCACCGGCGTCGTCGTTCGGAGTTAGCATTAAAAATTGATCAAGCTACCCTCAACGCGACGAGCGGTTCAAGCGCTGACGAGTGATATTTCTTTTTTAATCAAGCACAAATCTGCGCCCAAGACCGGACAATAGGTACGGCATCAGTCAAGCAATGATAATAACGGAGAAATGAAACAGAACATCAAACCGAGAGAGTCGGCTTTTCAAAAAAAAAAAAAAAAAAAAAAAAAAAAAAAAGTATACAGCGGATTCTTTTCAATTGTTAATAAGAAGTGGATATTATAAATGTTGGCAGTATTAAGAAATGTTTAGTGAAGCGTTGCGGACGCGAGGACAGGGACACAAGGTATAACTTCTGGATAAGTTAGGGTTAGGTTGCCGGCTTTCCATTAAACACAGTGGTTGAATTTGAATAGAGAGAGGCTTCGCGACACACAGACATTTTTCAAAACAATAAACTCCGGCAGCGTCTTGAAAGCGGAAGGGTCTCTGTAGAGCTAAGATGTTTGTGGCTATGAAAACGTACGTATATACACGTCGTCTGGGCCCATCCCTGTGGAAAGTATTGTGTTTTAGATTTACTGCTGATGGTAGAATTGTATAGTGCGAGGCACTAGGTATATACGTTGGGTGTATCTACCGGTTGCCTTTGCACGCGGCTCAAACAAATTATCTTAATTAGATTTACTATCTTTTGACTTATGTACCGTATCGGAGATGGTTGCGGTTTTGAGGTGTTGCCGAATCCAGATAGGTACTTACTACCTATAGTAGGTTCGAGATTGAAATGAGATTCGCCTGCATGCACCCTGTATACCTACGTGTACGATGGATACGAATTTAATATCGACCGATAGTTCTTCTCGTCGTCATGTCACATCCCGAATGACTCTTCATCGCAGTCGTCCTGACACGAATGTAAAATAAAAACGACATTTGTCACGTTAAAAGCTATAACTGGACGCTATAACAGGGCATTTGCATGATTAAAGCAAACATATCGTAATTAATTAGTCAACCGAACATTACATTTTATTAACGATCATATCATAATATTTAGGTACTTACTCCAAATGGATATCACGACCGACCTCCTCTGGTGGAACTTTTCCGCTATATGTACTTTTCCACGTGTTTGAAATTATAGTGTACGCTGGGCTAACGTCTGTTTGCGAATTCTTTTGCGCCCTCGGTGCAGCGAGTTTCGATCTTAATAGTATTTTGATATCGGTATGGCTAATATAGCGCAAAGATTAAGGCAACCTAATGAATATCAAACTGAAAGGCGAACACTCGGATAAAGGTATCGTCTAGAGAAATTTACTCGACTGGAAGGAATTATATATCTTTTGGGATTGTTAACTAAAGCGATGATGAGACGGTCCAGCTGAGTTTGATAAAGCCTTCGCCATCTGCTATACGTACGAACGCTTTTCAAATTTCCAACCATAAATAAGGATATCCCAAGCCGAAGCTGAGGGAGCCCAGCCCAGCCGCACAGTAACCAACTATCGCGTTATCTGTACCGCCTAATTACGTATTGCTTCCTAGCCGACCAAACAAGCTAATCTTTATCTCGGTATTTAAAAAAAAATCCCTCTACTGTGGCTTTTAATGATGTACAAAATATTTGTAAATTCCACCATCAGCCACGGATCTTTGCGATTCCCATACTTCCCCCCCTTACTACTTCACTCGCGGGTATCGATATTCGCTGCTTGTATACTATGTACCTACTGGATACATGCCCGATAATTCGTTGAAAAAATGCCAAAACCGTGAAAGTTTTTAATTATCGGAAAACTGCGCTCGGCAAAGCGCGTTCCGTTTAATTTACAAGTTTTTCATAATTTCCAACTGCCAACCATTTCGCAGAAAATGTGAAAAATTTTTAATAATGAATTCAACCTTTGCCAAATCAATGCTTTGCGGTAATCTCGTTACGCTACGTTCATGTTGTTTCGCTTCCAGTCATAAAATATGTAACTATTTTAACGTCTCGTGTAGACTACTGCATACGTGTGGCAAATGCACGCGAATGGGTTTTTTCACCCGGCAGGAGGGGTTTGAATTTTTGCTGAATTTTGCTTCGACTCTGAATAAATCATCGGCGTCTTCTTAATCCTGCTAATGCATCATGGTTTTGTTTCGCGCGTTTCCAATTTTTTCTTTCCTATTTGCTGCTGATGTTTTCACCTTGCGAAATACCGAGTTATGAATGCAAATCAACTTGGGCAATTTTTTAACGTCTGCCTCGAGGAAATGGTACGCGAGAAATTAAATATTGAATTCTGGTAGTGTTACTTTAATGGAAAAAAAAAAAGGAAAAGTGAACGCTCTGTTCGACGCGGATTAGAAACAGGTGCATTTCGAATGTAACTGCCACGGGTAGAAGGGAGGGAAGAGGTACTTCATCTTACATTAGTTGTGTCGAGAGTTTCAGTGGTTGAAAAAATTACGTTCACAAAAAAAATATTTTTTTTTAATATACCATAGTTACCTACCCATAAGCAAGTCACTTTCCACCATCTATAAAATAGGTATTCATTTTCATGTGTTTTTTGAAAAAAATTTTCATGAGATTTCTTCGAAAATTCTATAATGAATTTTTCAAAATGTTTCATTTCTTTCAATCATTTTCATCAGTTTTTTTTCGCTTTTTAATGTTCACCTTCATTAAAAATTGAATTTTTCGAAATAGTTTTTTCAAATTTTTTCGATCTTTGGTTTTTCAATTTTTTAATTTTTTCCTTAATTTTTTCCTTTTTTAAAATTATGTACTTTCAGCGATTTTTTTTCGATTTCCTCAACTTTTTTCTATTGTTTTCGGGTTATTTTGGTTAAAAATTAATTTTTTTGGAATCATTTTTCTCAAGTTTTTTCAAATCCTTGCGATTTTTGCTCCAAAAAGATTTTATTTTCTTTCAAATTTCAGGGTGTCTAATGTCTAACAGTCATACAAGTCATACAAAGTCATCCATTTTGGCTGAGATTCCTTCAAACGTCATACATTTTTGGGAATTTTGAAAAAAATCCCATTCACTTTTGATAAATGATTCAAATTTTCAAAAAAAAAAATCAAAATTATCGCCCTCGCTTCGCTTGGGTGTTTTATAATTTTTGCTCGCTTTCGGCCTGAAAAAGAAGCAAAATGTCCAACAAAAAAAAATCAAAAATTCAAGTGATCTGTTCTTTTTTTCAAAGTTGGAGAGTGTACGGCATTCATTTTGGATTTTTAGTCGTCCTTTTGCTCATTTTATTCACTCTATCAGTCAAATTGATATTTCAGTGAGAACAGGTGACTCTAATTTAAAAAATTCTGCATTTCGATACCCTCTTCAGGGGGTCTGGGGGCATTTTTCAAGTCTTGTGATTTTCTAGTGATAAAACCATTTTTCAAGTTTTTTTCTTTCAAAAATTCACAATACCTACTTTTTTCTTTTGGAATTTTTCGATTTTTTGGAAACACCGTTCGAATAGATTTTAATAATATCCAATCAAGACGCCTAGAAATCGACAAATTTGGGGTCACTTTTTGGTCATTTATTTATTGAAAATTGCTCCCTGAATTTTCCGCAAAAGCAAGGTGAAAAACTAGATTACGTATAGATTTCCTGTTCCTTAAAAATTATTGTATGAAACTGTTGAGCTTCGTTATTTTGCGTTTCCGTTCCGTTACGTTCGTTACGTTTCTGTTACCTGCCACCAAAAAATAATTTCCTCTTCACTTCTCTTATGCTCCATTGTTCATTTCTTTTGTACATTTGTAATACGTAAAACAAATGAAAATTTCAAAAGCATGCATGCCCCCTCTTTTCAAGAACCATACTCATGACCAGTCTACCCTACCCGTTTAGAAAATTTGTGCAATACCTGCGAGCATTAATTTTAAATCACATCAAAAGCCATTTCCTTTTATGCGGATATTTTGTTTGGTTGCGAAAAAGAAAAAGAGAAAGAGAGAGCTGGAAAAATAGACGAAGGAAAAAACATATACATAAAATCTTATCCGAGCGTTTGAACGTTTTGAATATTTTATAAAAGAAGCATACAAAACGTAGTTTAATGCCATGCATTTGAGAATTTGAAATATATTGCGGGCAAATAAACACGCGATTTGTTTTGAAATGTATTTTTCATTTGATGTCTCATTTTTTCTCGTTTGGCGTACACCGGTAAGTATAGGTAGTATGTTAGAAAGAAAGGTACGTTGGGTTTTGAAAATTATGAATCTTTTAGTCGATGTGAATAATGAATGAGGTAAATGGGACATCGTTTTTATTCGGCGTGGAAAAAAATGAAAAACTTTTTCAAAATTACAGCCTTTATGTGGGCATAAAAAGCCTAACCATCGGTCTTAATTCGGATTTTGTTGAAAATTGGCAATTGTCATCGTTCGAAAAATAGATACCTACGTTGGTTATCAATTCGTCTATCATCACGTATGAGGTATTCGTACCTCGGGAACGGTTTTTTTAATCAAATTACAAGCTATTTTCGACGCTACCAGGGTGAGTTTCAAAACAAATAGATCGCGTGCTAAACGTATACGCACTACTCACCGCAAGATGTTGAGAATTTCCACACGTTCAATCATTCGTTCGTATACAGGTAAATCGAAATTAACCAACTCTCGGGCTTCGCGTCAAGAATACGAGAAGCGTGAATAATGGCGCTAAATTTCGCATCGAGAGACGAAAGGCTTTCGCGAAATTCGGTTTTTAGGTGTATGTTTATTTAAGCGTAGGTAGGTTAGGTACAGTGCATGTAGCAGCTAGTGCGATGTGCGATACCGACGGCGTATGTCAAAAGGGGGACCAAGCTGCAGCCATATTTAACCCAAATGATGAATATTGGGGTAAACGTTAGCGGCGTACCGAATTCCGAACCGCAAGTTTCGCATACCGGTGTGTTCAACTTGCCATAGTAAATCACGTAACCGCGCTGTGTATAGCGAAGTAAACTGCTTAGTGGGACTTGATGAGAATTTGGGGTTGGAAATTGTTTCAAGATAAGACAACTAAGGCTATTTCAAAACGTGTAATTATCAGCCAAATTTCATAACAAAAATGCCAATGCTTGTCAATGATGCGGCAAGGCGCCAGTTACCGTCATGTCATTCTGGTACATAAACTATGCCGGCGAATATTTTCCATTCTGCGCATTGCAAAGGCCTGGCTGCCTGGTTTAGAAATATTCCTCAGTAACAGCTTGCAGCGAATAGTTGCACGCGGTTGGAATATTTTCGTGATGATGGTAACGAGCGAATCAATGTTGATATTTTCGAATAATTTTATAATCTTTGGTGAAGTTTGTTTTGTAGGATAATAAAAAGAATTACTTACAAGTAGTTCCAACTTCCAAACATATTCGATTCACTTCAAAAATGAAATTTTTGTAGAATAAGAAAATTGAAAAAAAAAAATAGTCCTTAAGAAAAACTGTGAATAAAATTGCTCTGGTACAATTTTTTCAGAGTTTCAAGCATTTCAAAAAATTGTACATCAATGCTTTTTTTTATACTTTGAAAAAGAGCTAAAAGAAAGTGAAATTCAACTTCATCTTGGAAAAAAATTCTTGGGAATTTTTTAAAAATGAATTTCAAGAACTCTTTCTCGATTTTCCTTTTCAGATCTTCAGAGAAATTTAAAAATTATTTAAAAATTCTTTCACTCGTTTTTTTAAAAAGGGGATGGATAATTTTTTTCTTCCCCCCCCCCCCCCCCAGCTGTTTTCCCTATATTTACCCTCATATTACACAGATTCACTCCAATAAAAAGAAATTATTTACAGGGAGAGGAATTTAAGAATTGAAAAATTTTTGAAGAGTAATTCAGACTAAAGTACTAAATAACCAAGTAAACGCATACGCCATCTTAGCCCTAAGGAGCAATGCCTATGCCGAATTTTAGGTCTCTTGAGGTCTCTGCAATCAGCTGTGACC
>FIZT01059132.1:0-38539 GCA_900065295.1 Paracoccus marginatus | reverse complement strand
AAATTGCATCTAGTTCCAGTTCCAGTTTCAGTTTCAGTTCTCACAATTTTAGTTCCAGTTTTTCCTTTTCAGTTCCAGTTTTTTTCAGTTTCAGTTTTTCTATCCCTGGTTTCGTCCAGATCGTTGAGAGTCAATTTCACCATCTCATCCGGTGAGGCTCTTCCCCAAAGACCCATCCAACTGCGAAAAACTCCGCAAAATAAACTTTTTCGAGCGAAAATTCTCCAAAATTCACCGAAAGTCGATTTCAAGCACCGAAAACCTCACTCTACCTACATTCAAGCTCATCAAAAGAGCCTCGCAACTCCAGTCAAATCACACCCCACATACCGTGGCACTTCTATGTAGAACACGCAGACGTTCGACATAATTGAAAAATTTTTGTGGTATTGTACGAAAATATATTACCGCGTCGCGGCTTTCGGATCCTGGGAACGATACGGTACATAGGAAGTGGCTAATGATAGGTTTATGCACGACGAAGAATGTGCTGGTGAACGTCGTACGTGGAAAACGAAGTCTACGGAATAAGAAAAGGAGAAAAAAAATGTGGGTCGAATAAATAAACAATTTTGAAGGGTTGAAAGACTGATTAAGCAAATTAGAGAGACGAATATTTTTAAAGGATATTAAGGGAAAAGAAAGGGAACCGAATATGGATTTCCTTTATTTCAAGGGTAGTTCAGTCTAGCTATGGGGTGGTGAAAGGGTTAATAATATATACTGAGATATACACAACACGTCGACGTATACGTACCATAGACGGTACAGTTCGTGTGAAAAATACTGTCACCGAACTCGCCGTATATATATATACGGGACGAGGAAGTGGGCGGTTTGCAATTGTAGGCCAGTAGGTGGTGTCTGGGGCTGGATGGAAAATGTACCGTCGAGGTATTTTCGTATTGGGAAAAATCTTACGTACATATGTACGTGGAAATATGCACCTATCTCGAAAGGGTGTATCATTATGTAGATCTGATCAGCTAATGAAAAAAAATATTTTTAAAAACGGAAGCCATCTGCATACATACATATATCTACGCTGTTTTCTGTAGAATCGGAAACGAACCCTCTCATTCTACTCGTACGATATAATGACCCTGTGTAAAATGACAAAAATTTCTCCCAAACGGATACCATCGTCCTCGTTTATGTGAACTTGGCTACCGATATCAATACGGGTATTATACACTTCGAATCTGCTCGTTGTTTCCTTCCTTCCAGTTTTTCCCCAAACCCTGAAATGGACACACCGCAGCTCCTATTGTTTACATTTTCAAGAAATACCCTTCGGCAGTGTCTCTGGATGGGCGCCCAGTTATATTCAAGTGTCATTTGCGCGACCGTGTCACATGAGGGCATTTCCTTTAAAGATACAGCCTGAGCTATACGAACGAACCAACATACCGTGCTGATAACAACACGCACGGTACACCATTTCAGTATGTACTTATGCATTGGAATTGAACAAGGCTTCGGCAAATATAAATAAGTACATGCTATACGAGGTGTTTGGTAAATTATACCTACGTACGATTATGCAGTTAGATACATATATCGGGCGCCTATGTTATGACAGCTTAACGCGGCTGCGGCGTTGGATTTTTTTTCGAGCCGCTCAAGAGTAAAATGTATGTCAGAAGGTGAATCATGCTGCGAATTTTGATAACGGGCATTCGCACGGGACCCGACCGTAGGTTATCATTTGCCGGCGCGTCAAGTTAAGCGTTTTATCAACACTTCGGACGTAAATTAGCAATAAATACTTGTCTGCCAAGGTGAAAATAGACTGGTTCGGGGAAAGCAACCATTAGAGTGTTGGGCAGGGTCTCTATCAACGGCTGGAAATCTTGTACATGGTGTAAGCTCGCTAGTACGCGGTTGCGAGGGTGAAATGGAAAATTTATTGAGCCTTTACTGTTTTCAATAGTTTGAAAATGGGAATTTCCCAAGCGCGATGATGTTATGTACCTTTTCCAGTGAAAAGAAATGAACAAAATTTTGAATACGATTGTAGAAAGTGTTTGAGTTTTTTTTTTCCATCGAAATTTCATCAAATTCGTCGATTTTTTGGTTTAATTTTGTCAATTTTTAGAAACTGAGTTTTTTCAAAATTTTCAATTTTTCACGATTTTTCAATAATTTTCAAGAAGCGTGCTTGAATTACTATTTTTCAAAAATTGCAATTTTCAAGATTTTTTTTCAAGGTTATCTAGCATGATTTTGTCCAATTTTGGGAATTCAATTTCCTCAAAATTTTTCAATTCTTCGTGCTTTTTTCAATTTTTCATTTTTGCATGATTTTGACAGTTTTGCCCATTTCATGGAATTTAATTTTCTCAAATTTTTCAATTTTCCAAAATTTTTTACTCTTGATTTTTTTTTCATTTTTTCCATAATTTTTTTTTTTTAATTTTTTCCCCAATTTTTCATGATTTTTAATAATTTTTAAATGCTCTCGATCTTAATTTTTTCCAATTTTTCAGTAATTTTTCAAGAAGTTTTGGAAGAAATACGAGTATTTTACAAATTTTTTCAATTTTTTACGATTTCTCAATGTTGGAATAATTTTTCAACCTTCTGATTCCCTAATTTTTTAAACTGAAAAAAAATTGAGTTAATCAATTTTTTCCACTTTTTATTAGTCAATTTTGATACCATTTCAAATTCGATTTTTTTTCTAGATTTTGATTTAAAAATAATTTTCTTCCAATTTTCAATTTTTCTGAATTATTCAATTAACAATTTGCAATTTTTCAACATTTTATCCAATTCGCGATTTAGAATCAAGTTCTAACCACGTCGATTCCGCAAATGCCTTCGAAGACACTTCCATCCCCAGCCGTTCTATTTTCCTTTAAATTCGTGTTTGCTCTTGTGTAAAAAAAAAAAAAAAAAAAAAAAAAAAAAAAAAAAAAAAAAAAAAAACGGAAAGAAAAAGAAGACGACACGAAGACTAACACAACGCTGAGCACGTGCTCCACAGATCCCGAAACTGAAAAGACGATGTGCCGATAAGAGGTCAAGATACCGGTACGAAGATAACGCATATACTATAAGGAGTGAAAAAAGCCATAAGGGTAAACGAATTGAACCAAGGTCAACGTATACCAACCACGCCATTGCTGCTGGAAAATAAGATGGTGAAAAAAAAGCGAACACACGCATTGCGTTAGTATTTTCTTTCCTTTCGGGTCGTTTCACTCTTTTTTTTCAACTTGGAAGGCTGTACGTACACACGCCATATGGTGAGGGTGGCAAGCAAACGTTGGCATGGCGTTGCACCGGTGTACATCGTATAATACCCGTGTACAATTATCTTGTACATTACATCTGTGTACACGTACGTCGTACTTCTTCCCAACTTATAAGTACAAAACGTATAATGCAGTAGAGGTATCCTTTACACTTGGTGCTCGTAGCCTGCCCCCTAATGCTATAGGGGATACTCGATGCACTTGTCTGATGGTCATTTAGTCATCGACATTAACGGAAATTGTATCCGGTAAAAGTGGCCAAACATTTGTGGACACCGACGTAATCTCATCATGCAGTGCGGTATGTAATCTCGTCTCTGACGATCGAACATCTCACATCGGCGATGATCGTATGTCAATGGAACATTCACACAATATGCAGAAGCAGGTAAACCAGTACTGACTATATAGATGTACTGAATTTAACAAGTATTGACTGACGCTGACGCCGCCACCGCCACCGCCGCAAAAGGTGAACAGCACCGGCAATATACGACTTATGCAGCTGTTCTTCTCAAGAGAGTTCCATCGTATTACGAGTACATGCACACTTCCTTAGCACCTTTCTCTCTTATTTCACGTATATCTTATAACAAGTTCAAGAACCCAACAATGTCCCTTTAATGGGTACCTCTACCTCCGCCTCATACCTTTCCATATAACTTTAGGAGGGGAAAAAAAAGAAGAAAAAATACATAATGTATGAATCTCATTGCCTGATGATGCGTGCCTCCTAGTATGTGTTCATTACGCGGGCACACTTTCTTATTACACTTATTATAGGCTATATTTATTTTCCTTTTCACCTCATCTCCCTCATATAGATAGATGTATACTTACAACGATCGAATAATTAGATAAAGAGTAAAAAAAAATTACTCATAGATGGGTCATCCAGACCCCAAATATACGGTACCTGCGCACGCACAATTCAATTTGAACTACGAGTACCTAGACTACACCTAGGTCCTAGGTCTTTTCTAAGTATACGAACTGAGCAGCCAAGGACAGATAACGATACATCGTGTTCGAATTTATATACCTACCGCCCGCCGGCAGCCGGCGCGATGGTCATTTCACGTGGCCGGAATTTTTAATGTTCGGCAATAAAATACAAAAATATAAGAACATTGGGTACAGTACACGTTGATACGTGACACGTGTAACCAAATTATTGCGCCTCTGACGCCACGCCGCCGCCCTTGCCTGTCAGTCTTCTCGTTCTCCTTCGATTTATTCGCGTTTTTAGTCAAAAAACACCGATTTTTCATACTAACAATGTACCATTTAGGTGAACGTTGGAGTAAGTAGCGAACCTGCGTTCGTTCATTTTCAAATCACTATTAAATGCTCCTAAAAGTTGTCCTTCTTTGGTCATACAAATTGAATGTCGATCAAGAGTTATCTACGTATGCTCGAATGAACGCAAATAAAATTGTTAAAGTGAAGAATCACCTTTGAAACAATAATGAATTGAAATGCCTGATTCCATAACAAAAATTGAAAAAAAAATCAAGTTCGTTATAATTTTTTTGAAGCCAAATTATAATGAAAAGTATCAATACTCGATGGAAAATTATTGTCTGTAGGCCTAATAAGAAATTCAAATTTTTAGGCATCACGAGAACTGCAATGAAAGTCATCATTCATCAGAAAATTTATACAAATGAAAATCTGCAATTTTTCGAAAATTGTATCATAGTGAGCATTGTTCAATCGATAAAAATCAGTACCATTAGGCAAAAAATTCATTGAAAATAATTGAGCAAAAAATGAAATAAGTAATAATGAAATGTGTGGCTCAATAAAAGTCAGTGACTCAGCAGTGTCCCGATTTTTCAAAAACAAATTTTTAATGATCATTATTAATGCCCAATAGTATGAAAAAGACAATAATAAGCGCTCAAAAATTCCAATTCAAAGCCCAACAGTCATTTAGACACGTGACAATGAGGAGAAGAGAGGGGATAATAGTCACTCACAAGTCAATTTAAAAACTAATGCACTTTGAAAAAGGATGAAAAATTTGAATTTTTGGTAGAAGCATAATTTTAAAAATTACAGTTCAGTCTCCTTCTTTATCTTCATCCTCTTCATTATCCTTATCATCCTTATCATTATCATCATCATCAGCATCATCAGCATCATCATCAGCATCATCATCAGCATCATCATCAGCATCAGCAGCAGCATCATCAGCATCAGCAGCAACATCATCAGCAGCAACATCATAAGCATCATCAGCATCAGCATAATCAGCATCAGCATCATCAGCATCAGCATCATCATCATCATCATCAGCAGCAGCAGCATCATCATTATCATCAGCATCATCAAATAAAAAATCAAAGTGCTTCATCACACTACTATACAGCCAATCATGATCAAAGTGACACCCATTGTGAAGGAGACCACACCCAAATCGGGTTGGCCAATTCTACAGTGGGAGTGGACAGTCTAGAGAAACCCGTTGTCATTAGCAAGAAAATTTGAAATCTTTCATTGCAATCGATGCTGTTAATCATGACCGAAAACAATGCAGATAAGGACATTATAATGAAAATACCCATCATTGATCAGAATGAATAATATTCACATATACTTGATAGTACACAAAAAATCATTATAATTCGGGTCAAATCAAATCAGTCTAACTAATCAGGGTCATAATCAGTGATTGTAATGACTCGGGAAATAATAATGAAGACCTGTTAGTATTAATATTGAATAGAAAATTCAGATTTATGACAAATCCTGAAGATACGTCAGATTTCTTAGGGACGCATAAATTTATCACTTTTTCCTAAAAGAAAACTCGACATTTTCCAATTCTGCAACATCGACATCGACACGTCAAATCAAAACGGTAACACTCATCTCAGCGGAAAATACCACGACACCGCCCTAGCAAATAATTATAACACTTGTGCACGCACGCGAGCATAAGTTGTTTTCTCATTTTCTCGCCTTATAAATTGGCAATTTATTAGCAATTTGAAAACAACACCCCACAACCGACAAAGCTATTCATTAAAGTCGGCCAAAAAAGTATAGTAATTGGTGCGCCGATTTTTTAGAAACATGTAAATTTTTCGCTGAAACCATTTCGCGTGCACCAATTGCCGATCGATACGTTTACTTACGAAGCCATTCATAAATTCAGCTCAGAGCAACACGTTCTACGAACTTGGACTGCCTTCGGCCACCAACATCATCGTGACGATCTTTATCGATGCGAAAAATTCCGACTATGCAAACACGATAACACCATTCCCATCACGGAGCCATTCCGATAGCCGGATAATTATCGATCTGCCCAGCAATGTAGGTACTTTTCAGGTGTTAAATGAACACCATCGCGGGATGACGCGTGTTGCGCACCCAAACATTGGTCGGGCTGTCGACTTCTCGGCTATATGTTTATCAATCAAGTCGCACGTAGCTGTAGGTAGTAAGTCTGTACACTTTTACTGGGTACATAACACTTTATCGTCCATTTTGGGTACGCTACACAGTACACACATAGACAGAATGTTTTTGTAAATAAAACTCCGTTGTTGGGTTGAACTACCTATTTTAGGGCTCCGTTAGAGATTCATAAAAATTAAATATCTTTGCCAAAAAAAAATAAAAAAATTAAATAAAAAGATAGGAAATCGCAACATCAAAAGAGATTTTCGTATAATGGCGAGTAATAAAAATGAAAATATCAAAACCCGGATAAGTATGCAATATGTACGGCGAGAAGAAGACTCGATTGACTATTTCTTTCTTCTGCGTTTTTCCTCTTGTTTGGAAGCCGTCAAACGTGGTTAATTAAAACAGGTAATTTGAAATCGGAAACTGTTTTTATCGGCGAGTACTAAAGTGGTATAGGTATTTACAATCGCTACGAGGTTTCAACCTTTATTACTAATGATATTTTGACGATTTTAGATTATAAACATATACACACACTTTCGATAATTATAAGTCTGTAAACGTACACGTTTAACCGCATATTATTAAAAACGTACACATGCAAGTTGTGCACTCACCGAAAGCGATATAGCTCGTCGGATCTTTCACCCTGCGCATTGTTAACAACGTTCCGCGCTCGCCTTCCACTCTTCGGCGCAGTCAGAATCGATAATTTCGTTAAGGTCGTATTGTAAAGTTTTAGTTGACCTATACGAGTTCATTGTAGTAACCTTGAGAGAATTTTTTTCCAAACGCGCGCGCGTGCAACCATCCGCGCCTCATTCGCTTTCCAGCCATGTACCGTTTCATTTAGTATATATTTTGAGCTCTTGCAGCGGCCAAACAACCATACTAGAGCGTTAAGTTGAGTCCTCCATCGTCACCACCACCGCGTAATATACTGACAGACACCGCGCGACCCGAGTGGAAAAAAGTTGCATGTATGGTCGGTGGTGCGCCGATACAGGAAATGATTTATTGGTATTATCCGGCTCAAGGGCGTCGCGCAGAATGTTTCGCAATGAAAACAGCTATTATTTATTGGCCGTAGCCGAGATACCCAGCGCTGTTCGGCACCGGTAGCTTGGCTTTGTTTCTTACGCCATAAAAACCAATAGACTTGCGTCTCTTCTGCTGCAACTTTTGTTCTATTTCCAGTACCTACGAGTAATTCGACCAGCCGACCACATGCCGAGCCAGGCAATTTATGGGATTGCATTTTCGAAGGAATTTTCCTTCTTACCCAAGCCGTACAGATTGAGATGTTGTAATATCCACCAGCGTCCGCGCAGATTCTGATTCTGCCAGTGTCTGCAGACTGTTTATGCGTGCTGTAAGTAGGTACGAGCGCGGTTTACTTGGGTGTCGTTGGTTGGAGGACTTGTGTACCAAAATCTTTCTTTCTGTTGAATTTGTGGCTGATGAGTTCGCTGGCAAGAGCAGAACTACTAGGGGTGTTTTTGGCAAAGAAAATTTTCAATTTTTTCCCCGCAAAATTTGTGAAAGATTGACGGGAAATATAATATTTTTAAAAAAAGGTCAAAAATTGAAAAATAATATTTTTTATAGAATTTCAAAAATTTTGTGAGTGGAAAAAATTTTTTAATTTTTATTCAACTCAATTTTTTAAAAAAATTTCTTTTTAAAAATTTTTAAAAATTGACCAAAAATAAAATTTGAATGAAAAATGCAAAAAAAAAGTTTTTTCAAAATCTAATTGTATAAGACCTTCAAAAAAAATCAAAACTTCTCAGCTATAAAATTATTCTCAATCCGCTGATCCAAAGAGATTTCAAGCCCTCCGCAATAATAACTGCTTCAACGCTTCATTCATACGTACAATCGAAACCAATCCTGCTACGACAATTTCACCGAATACAGGCTCTCTAATAAATACCTCACCACCTCGCCCCTCATCGTCAATAAAATTCCAAACAATCCATCAGTCACAAGACGCCACATAATTTATATTTAATCACTATTCGCGCCCACGCGAAAACCTCTCCACAGAATACGAATGACAAAAAAATCATATACCACCGCCCGATAGGTACTTCGAAATCAACCATCAGGCCTCCACAATCACAGCCACCATCGCAAGACAAACCTCTTATATGTAAATTTTTCGAGTTCGCGTCAAATACTTCGAAATTTGTCCATCTTGTGGGCTAATTCAAATTCAAGAAACATTTTTAATATCCGGTCTTGTATTTTGATTCGACGATCGTCATTGATGCATCGGGCAGAATCGCGCGTCAAGAGTTTGCATACATCATTATTATAATCAAAATGATTTTGAGATTGAGAAACCCTGTATACTATATTAGTACGCATAATTAAATCTGGTATGAAAATTGATAGGGTAAACCAGCCCGAACCAGTTAATAGGGAAATCTTTACCTGTTCGTGGTTTGTATGTCCGCGTCGTAAATAACGAGCGTTTATTTTTTTATTTTTTTTATTTTTCGGCGTACTCCTGTTAGGTATGTATATTACGGTGTCGGTATATACTTAAGCTACGTACACAAATAGGTACATTATAATGCTCATTTATACGATCGAAGACCATTTTTAGGCGGCTGGTTCGGTTATTCTGTAAATTTAATTTATCAGATCTTAGGTGTATGGCCGGTTAATGAAACTCTTCCTTCGGCCCGATTAATGATCGGGTTATGTATTCTGCATCAAAGGGTACACTCGATGTATCCGATCTTCGATATGTACCAAGGACAAAGAGGGGAATCTGGGGAGACTGGCGATGGCGGTAAAATAATCAAAGTGCAATACGCATTCCATTCAAACCTCCATAAACGGACATTGTCCTTCGTACCATAGGCAAGTAAAGTTGATGCACCACACAGTGAAAGTATAGAGTAACCCTTGGACATGCCCTATACCAGACCTTCGACCGTTGCTTTGGCAAAATGCACGTCACGTCGCGAAGGAGGTGAAAAAAACCATAGGCATTTCAAATAAAGAGGGTTAATTTCATCCTGCTTAATCCAGGTGCGTGTGTGGGTATTACGGTGTTATCAGCGTGTACAAGAAGTTTGACATCCTACGCCGCAGACGATTGTAGTAGTACGTCTGAAACAGATTTTTTTTTCAAAGGCGGAGACTACCTTTTTTAAAAAGATCTTTTTCTCTTTGGATTTTGAATGTGTGCATTCGGGGCGAACGCAGCAATGTACTCTAGGGTGTTAGACGTTCAATTTTTTATTGTTTAGTACGATGCTAGAATATAAGAATGAAAATGAGCTAGTGCGAGAGAGAGAGAGACAAGAAGAAAAGATCGGTACTTGGTACCACGTGCCAACAGTCTTTAACCGTCTTATACGTATAAAAATACCGTAAGGGAGTACGTATTATCCCTTCGTCAAATCTTTACTATTATTTAATCTACGACGCGTACACAGGCGGGCCTCGACCCGAGATATATATGACCAGACATACACGAGGGGGAGCAGTAAGTAACGAATTTACCGAAAAAACTTTTCAATTTTCGATACCTTCTTTGAGTCTGCTAACAATGGAGACCTTAGCCAACTGTTTAAGCATAGTTCCGCAGTCTTTTGATTTGGTACGTGTGCCCAGGCTGGCTGCTCCTTCCATAGGCATACGAATGCTCGTAGTATAAATAACGCAGGTTATCGATTACGCATCTTATGTACGTACGTACGTATGTTTCTCTCCTTCTGTTCGTAGTTTATTCATCTTTTTTCTCTTTCTTCCAGTTTTATAGCAAACGTCTTACACGATCTTTTCACCTGGTCTGGACGTGTGCCCGCGATTACGTGATCGCGTCTCGTCCTAAAGATCATTGCTCTAGTTCCCGAAAGCCAAACACACGTTGCACGTCAATGGGGGTATTATAGCCTGGGCTATTCTTATCTGCCAAAGATTAAGAATTATTGTTGTTGTTGGTATTTTTACGCCGAGCAAGACGAAGTATAGTAGCGGAGCGGTTATCTCTTTTGCTCAAAATGTTAGCTTATAATATTGGCGAACAATTCCCTCGCTTCGTCTGTTACGTATGTACGTGGTCAAATATTATCGTAAAGAATTATGTCGCCGTTTTTTCGTGATTTATCTGATGACATCGACAACCGCAATTGTCGAGACCGCATGTTTATCTCAGATAATGAATTGTTCTAAAGGAAACGAGATAGCTAAAAGAAGATTGGCTCAATGTACGTACACAGGTTTGCAAGAATCGAGCCGCATATTCCACGAAACGTAACTGTACTTCACAAATTGGCACGATTTTTTTCTTCGCTTTCTTTCCATCCCTTGGTTCGGCTTTAGGAATGCGTTGCATTCTCACAACCTCACGGGTGGTAAGATATTCCGGGCGTTTTTTCGGCTCCCTTTAGCGAAGTCAGAGGATTCTTTTGACGCGACCTCCACTGGTGAGTATTTCCGTAGATTGTGAAGAGGTGAGATTTGTTTTATAACATCCCATCGTCCATTTTTTCAACAATTTTCATCTTGAAAATTCATCTCAAAGGTTTCCATCATTTTTTGAAAAATATCGGCATCAATATCAGCTTTTATGGTATTATTCCCAATAAAAATTTGAAATAATTTTTTTCGGGGGTGATTCTCGATTGAAATCGATGTAAGAAACGAATATTGATTTTTCAGGAATAATAAAATGGTATTGACAATTTTGGTAATTTTTGGGTGAAAATCGATTAATCGAAGCATCGATTTTCTGATAAATCGAACGTCAAGCATCGGAAATGATTTTTCAACAATCGACAGTCAACCAATATCGATAATCGAAGCACGAATATCAATTTCGAAAACTTCATTCGAAAATTCGACTCATCGAAATGAAGATTTTTCGACAAGTCAAATAATACAAGTTGGAAAATGTTTTTTTGCACCATCGAAATTGATGAAATGTTGAAAAATCGAGGCATAATATTGATTTCGACCATTTTGGCGTCAAAATCAATTCACTGAGAAACTGATTTTTCGATAAATCGAACATCAAACATCAAAAATGGCTTCCTAGACTGCATGAAAAATATCGATATCATTTCCATCAACTTGATTATTTTTTTTCGGAAAAAATGTATCAATTTTTCTATTCCATCAGTTTAATCGCCTCCGCTCCAACGACTCGAAGATCACACATTCCAGCATAATCCTCAATCAGCAGTATTGCGCATACCATGACGCATCAAACGATGTGTACTTGATAATAAGAACAACAATCAGGAGAGTAAGAGCGAAAACAGACATAGTACACGAGAAATTCGACAACTCGACGAATTCCTGCCCAAAGATAAAAACAAAACCACCAAGCTTTTCATTCGATAGGAATTTTCACTCGGATCATAATTTCGATACGTACTCGACGCCCTGACCTTCAATACACGATCGTACCTACACTTCAATTGGAAGCCATTTAATCAGCCTTTTCAGCTGCGTTACCATAAAAATTAGCCAGTCTGTCGGTGATTTTAATCGCCAACCCGCAAAGATTCCCAACCACTTGAGATTACAAAATCTCATCTCCAGCCGGGCGAACGTCTCGTTGCAATTGTGGTTTTCCGAATCAGCGATTCGTGAGTGTTCAACGTGATGTAGTGTGAGGTGAGCTTTGCCTCGTAGACGAGATTACAACACACTACGACCAAGGGCACCGACAGCAAAAAGGCAGGGATTATATTTTAAGATATAATTGCGACGGCTACATACGACGACGACCAAAGGTACCAACCATCGGGAGCAGGAGGAACGTATAGGTACGTAATTCCAGACACCGTAGGAAATTGTTGTTCGGTGAGACGACGACGACGCGACGCTGTGCGGTCGACGAGCCGAATACATCATTGTAAATCATTTAGGAAGAAAGATCGGTGCTTTTGGTAACAATAGGGGGTTAGTACGTGTAGACTAGACGTTAGAATTTTTCAAAAAAAATAAAAGGGTCCACGTCCGATCTTACCGGTAAGATGTTATGAATACGTTTGAAACAAGAGAGACGCAGAATACATAATAATAACGTAAGTGAGGAGACTACTAGAGCAGGTTAGTTACCACGATGCGTGGCGATACTTTTGAGACATTTGAAATAAAAGTTAGGAGGTTCACTTGCGTATGAACGTATATGAGGTTTAGACCCCACTTGATATCCCCGAAGGCTCTCACCCTTTTACTGGTTTATGATAAATAAATTGCGAACCGAGCCAGTCTAAGGGGGTAGACATACATATCTCGCTGGTTTAATTGTTTAGCAATCTTTTTATATGTAACTAGTCTGCAATATCGAGTCGAGGTGTGTACGTGTAATGAGAGACCATCGACACACACCAGAATTAACTTCGTCGCAATTTTTTCGTAGGTATTCATTTTCCAAGCCAGTTCTCATCATACACGAACTGCTCATATATACACCTAAATAATAAAAGATACAGATGAAAAAAAAAGAGGGTGTAAGTTGAATACACCGAAAGCAATACGCTGCTGTGCCGTCTACCAACTTTTTTTTCTCGATTCTTTTCAGTACGTTGGGTTGTTTCGCTTTTATTTTGCAACGGCTCGCAATGCGACTGGTCCAAGACGCGTCCCCCGACCGTCTAGTCTGCTTCTAAAAAGATGTTGCTTTTTCGCAGACTGCAGACCTTTGACCGGAGAGCGTCCAGACCAACTGGTATCAATTTGATCAGGTTTCATTGAACTTTATGAAAATCACCTCGTCTCGTATTCATCCCTAGAAACGGATACCTTACACCTATATATGTACTCGCAGCACCCAACGAAACTCGAAAGATGACGAATCACGATGACGTGCACCTATCACATCGAGCCAGTTTTTGAAATTTACATCTTATTGTGAACTAGAATTTTTCCAAAGCCGCATTCATCAGACCGCCTCGGTGAATATTTTGTAACACACGGAGAGAAAAATACTAAGTACGTACGTCGAGAAATACGGCCATCACAGGGGTGGTTACACTTCTGTTGGTATATTTTGTAATGGATACTATTGATACATTTCCGGTGCAATAGCCAGTAATTACAGGGTTACTAAGAGTATTTTTTTTCTTTTCACTTTTTTTCCCACTCTGTACCGCGCCTTCGGTGAAATAGCGTTTGTCAATGCCGAGCCAAAGTTGTTACGTTTCCTTTTTTCGAATTCGATGACCGGATAGGGTAGTTTTATGAAGGGTATGGGACGCCAGTGACCCGAACTCGGATATATTTTGCAATTGTGAACTTGGAAACAACGTGTCCAGATTTCAACCAAAAGATTAACATGAGCAAGGCTAAAAGACCGCTCGATAGGCATTTAAATACTTGCGCGTAAATAAGAAAGACCATCTGCGACTGAATTATGCGTCGTAGTATATTCTGCCTACTTTTTTTTTCATTTTCCCACAGGATTATATGTACGACTGCGTATATAAACCAGAAACGAGAATAGTATCGGTAAGTTTGAGGAAGTAAAAGTGAAGAAGGGTGAAAGACGAAGGTAGAATTACCAAATTTCAGACCTCTATCTTGAGTGATTCATGAGCAATTTGAGCTATTATCCAAAAAAAGTTTTCATTTTTTTTTCAAACTTGGATCAACTTGTAGGAATACAGAAAAGCATTTTATGTAAAAAGTTGCAGGCAACACTCCTCCCCCACTACCTTCCTCTCCAAAACTTTGATAAAAAGTTTGAGGGCCCCTTTCACTCATGAAGCCAATCGATAAAGAATTTTGATACGTTTTGAGGTGTGCGGTATTCATGCTGGAATAACATGAATTTTTCTAGAAATTTCATTTCACAAGGAGGTGTGGTCAGAAAGTGGCGGAATCTAGCTCCAACTCACAACTACTAGAGGAGGGGGGAGTAATTTTTTGAAAAAACAAAATAATGATCGAACCGATTTCATATTTAGCATATTCATCACCTGGATCAGTAAGGAATCATGGCTCAGTACTGAGAAATCTATTGGAACCCTATTTGGGCTGTACGGCGCCCTCACCCCCCATTTCGGATCAACTCTAAATAAATAGGCAATATTGGTATCGTTTCCATATGAATCGAACCTCCTGAGCACGAATATATGGTCAAAAATCCGATTACACCCTCTGAAGTACGTCCAAAAATTTTTCAACAATTCATTAGAACTGTAGGGAAACTTTGAGAAAAAAACCTTTTCCATTAAAAAAATCAACAAAAATTTAAGGGATCTCAAATTTCATGATTTTTTTTTTCAATTTTTACTAAAAATTCAAACGAAGTTCTTCAACATGAAACAAACACTGTTGAATCTTTTTTTAAAACTTTTTACAATTTTTTCCCCAATTTTTTTTACTCAAAAAAAAAATAAGTAGATACTTTCAAAAAATGCTAATTTTTTTAAATTTTCAATTTTCCAACAAAAAAAATCTCAAAAAATATTTTTAAAATCTCAAAAAAGTTAATTCAAATATTTTCATCATTTTTAAAAATTTTAGCCATTTTTTTGGCAGTCTCACAAAAATGAAAAAATCAAATTTCAAGTAAATTTTTTTTCTGGCTTTTTAGGACTTCTTATGATTTTTCAAATTTTAAAAACTTCTGATTGATTTCCCCCTCCTCCTCCTTTCACTGATTAAGAAAAAAAATCCCAAAAAAAAGAAAATAATCTTAAAAAATTTCAACAAGATATAATCTTTTACGAAAAAATTTTCGAACCTTATTCGAAAATAATTTCGAAAAATATTACATAACTCTGCTGATGAGAATTCGTCGTCATTTTTCAACCAAGAATGCAACGTGAGAAAAAGATAAGGTAATTTAGGTGAAAAAACGTGCTTTCTTATCACCGTAATTGAACAATTATCAAATCGAATTGCTCCGAACGAATACGTGGTTCTTTGGATAGGCTAATCAGAATCAACAACACTTACGATAAACCTACCTTTTGGCTTTTATTTAAAATTTATGTGCTTTTTTTCATCATTCCCATTAATTTGGATCATTTTAGAACAGGTCACATTTTATCAGGTCTCACTGAGTTCGAGCCTATTTTGTATCTTCGAGTTCAAACACGTCTCTTTGAGATGTTTCCAGCACCAGCTCGCAGCCCGCAGCTCGCAGCTTATACCGAATAGGAACTCGTCGGCGGAATTTCAAGCGAGAAGTTCGACGACAACGATGACGACACGTCTACGAGACATATTTCTATCGTCGCTTCGCAGATAATCGGCACTTTTCTGTGCTTACAATCGGAGATACGATAAGACCAGCGGCTTTCTCACTAACGCAATACCCTATAAATAAACATTGTATCTACATACATACATACGTTCGCAATGCCACATCGTCAGATGTGATAATATCGTTCGGGAAAGTACATACGTTGCGTTGTATAAAAAAAAAGACGCCCTCATGAAATTATTTTGATTCGCGTGTAACGTCGTATCTGCGATAGAAAAAGATACGAATAATTATAATTCCTCGAATGGATAACCGTGCCTTACGTTCAAGTTGTAGGTACACACTACACAGATCGATGATCGTGCCTCATTCGCCAAAATTGAAAATTTAACAAAATAATGCTAATAAGGTTACGAAATTATCGCTCAGCCCGAGTATACTGGAGCTGGTAGACGATAAACGTATGCAAAATACCCTTTTTGTTGTTCCAGCCGCAGATAAATTTGGCAAAGAGTTCAATCAACTCGATATTCCATGGGTGTACGATAGGTTGAGGTATCCACACGTTACCGTTGTAGGTATGTATACCATTTGAGGACGGTAAATCTTCATTTATAGCTGCCTAAGTACACTGTAACGGAATCCTTAACCGTTCACGGCATTTGCACTTGGTGTAATAATTTTTCGTCCAACCCTTTTCATATACGAGACGTGACGTTTTTCCCAAATTGATTTAGTATTCCGATAATTTGCCACTTCGAGCTAACCATCGTCTATTGTCACGTCCAGGTAAAGTAAAAGAATCAAAAGATACCGAACGTATTATCATTGGGAAATTAAGAAAAGCCTTCGCAAAGGTTTACATACGTACAACGCAGTAGAAAAAAAAAAGGTTAACTGGTATTACGAAGCCGTTAAATATTTACGGTGGCAACGATGCGATCCTTCGAACGAAAAAATAAGAGGGTACCAGAACCGGATACTCTAGAATTTTATGCAAATTCTCTCACCGCCTCGACCCATTTCAGAAACATCCCAACATGACAAAAAAAAAGGCGCATCCGAGCCAATCAGAGCATGTAAAACGCGACTATGAAGAGAAAAGCTTTGGGAGAAAAAACCAGCCATGTCCGCCGAGTATGATCTTGTTAAAAATCATCTTCTATTTAGAAGAAGAGGCCATCGGTCAATACACATTTATCACGGCGCGATCTTTTCATTTGTCTGGTTTAAGGTACATTGAACAGCATTTATGCGGCTGCAGTAAGTAATATTTACAGTGGTCATTTCGTATGTGTAAGGACAACGTGTAAATCTCGTTAATCGTCTTATTCTTTTATTGTGTAGCGCCGAATAAAATACGTACTTAGATACACTTTGTTGTATGCATGCGTAATCGGTTAATTTATGTATAGGTGAGCCTTTGACATGTCACCAGAGGCTGCCAAGTGCGCAGATGAGCGCGACGCAGACGTGTGTAAAATCAATTCGGCGTAACGTTTTGTTTCATTTTTTTTTGTATTTTTTTTCTCGCGCCAGAAGACTCGCGGAGGTTATTTTATTCTCATAATTGAAAAATGAGTGTTTTACTCGTAAGGGGAGCAAAAAGAGATGATGAAAAAGCGTTGTAATCTTGCTCATTTTTAAAACGCGAAAATCATCGAATGCAGTGCCTATAGCGTTACTTCTTCCCTCTTTTTTCGTTCTGCTTGGGGTTTTACGTAAGATCCTTTCAATTGATGAGTAAAACTGTATGCGATCCGTTATAATTGTTTGGTACAGAACCTTCGAGAAAGATTTTCAAAAATTTTGGTCAAATAAATACAGAAATTAGAACTAAATTATTCCTAAATGGCAATCAATTTTTTTTTTGAAATTGAGAAAGTTTTTTAAAAAAAAAAATTAATTTGAATTTTTTTCAAAATTTTCAAAATTTGAATTTTTTGATAAATCATTGAGAAAAAAAAAATCAAAAAATTGAGAAAATTCATCAAAAAATTTTCACAGAACGTGTGAAAAAATCATCCTCTGTAAATTTCGAAAAAAATTCCTCAATTACTTAAATCACGAAAAACCCGGGAAAAAGTTAGGTTTTCCCCATAACGAACAATTTTTAAACAAAAATCTGACCACTTTTCTCAGCCAATCACCCCCCAACCTTGTACCATACTCCAACGCCAGTTCAAAAATCGTGGTTACGATATATTTTTGCAGGTTAAACGTCACTTAGTCGACAATAAAAACTTGCTGAAACTATTTGCGTAGCTGCGGATAGAATTAGGTCGTCGACGCACGATTTAGTGATCAGTTTGACGTAGGTGCAGGCGAAAACGAAGAGACTCCTAAATAATTTGAAAAATTACCGTTCGCGATAATTATTAAACTTGATTACGTCCAAAACGCCGTAGTATTTTTTTTTATCTGCGAAACGTACGTATAGACTATTTGACCTAAATTTATATGAAAAGCTGCGTTTATAATAATTGCATCGTATCATATAGGTGTTCGAGCTCGTATACGGATGATGAGGTGATATATGCGCGTAATTTCGGACACAATGCGAAATGGTGAAAATCAAAGCGACCACGTAATAATGAAAATAATGCGAAATGAAAAATGTACCGTGCTCGCCAGATGCTTCGATTAATCCAAAGCGCCTGTCACTTTACGCTTACTAGTACCTAGTATAGTATAAAAATTGCGGTACGCGCGCGAGGCCTAGGGCAAAGGCAGGCGGGGCGCGAAGAGGCACCAAAAAGAGAGACCAGGTGTATCGATGGGTTACTCTGTATCAAAATGCTTATAGCTTAATAGTAAAAGCGTAGTATTTCGGATTCAAGTCATTGAATCGTATACGCCGGTCTTCGACAATGTATTACCCTGCAGTCTTGCCCCGGCCCCGGCTCGACAAAAGCCCAACGCATTATAATACCCGGTAGCACGTGGTACATGCAAGAACCACCCTGCACACATTACGACGGACAACGAGGAGGGGTGTTGTATTATTTGCCGCTAAAGGCAGCTGTACAGTAAAAACTACTAGTACACTAGTACGCATACTTACACAAATATTGAAAAAAAAGTGAACCACCTCGTCGACGTCGTACCTACATACGCGTACTCGTATGTACTTCTTGTACTCGTATATGCCTACCATGCCACACCGTGCAATGCCCAAATCAACTTACCATACTGAAGAGAGACAGAGAGAGAGAATGACAGCTGAGAGTCATTGCGCGTTAACAGCACGCCAATCATCCAACAACCAGAAGTCTGCTATATTTAAATGAGCCACGCACTGTCTCTACTTTGCGTTAACGAGGTGTACACCCTACACCCTTGCTTTTCATACTTTTTTATTTCGCATTTTTCGCTTACTCATGCAGTGACCGGAGGTGGTAATTTATGAGTTGGACGCCTCATTAGGTGCGATAATTGGGGTGACATTTTTGACTTTTTTCTCCCGAACCTACAAGCTCGTGTCCGGCTTCCTCTCGCACCTCTTGGAAGGTATAAATTCGAATAAAAATTTATAGCGATGGTCGAATGTTTTTTTCGGATTTTTTCAAGAAATTCTTGATAGCAATCTTTATCGATGACCTTGTAGAAAAATATTTCTAGGAATTGGCCAGTTGGCCACTTTGGGAAGGATTATTTCATCGATGGCGAAATTTTTCTTTTGAAGAATTTTTGGATTTGGGTGATTTTTTCAGGAGATTCCGAAATCCTGGTACTTCGATGACTCGGTTACGAAGAAGGGGTAATTTTTCAACGCAAAGGTCAACATAATCGTGAAACGAAATTGTTAATTAATTACGTCCTTTGAAGAATCATCGAGCAAAGTGAATTTTTTTAGGAGATTCCGCAGAGCTGGTACTTCGAAGGTCGAAATTCAAATGAAGAGAAAATTTCACCAATTCAAATTCCACCGATAATTACTTCCATTTGACGAAGAGTCAAGCCCACTGACGAATCTGGGAATTGGGTCAATATTTTCAGAAGATTCCAAATTCCAACTCTGCTGATGACCTCTCATTTTGAGGATGGGAACCGAAAAATTTCGAAAAAATCTTCAAAAGCTCATTTCCCTCGAGAACGTCAATGATCTTCCTAAATTAAGAAATGTTTGAAAAAAATTTCAAGCAAAAATCAGAACTAAAATTTAGATGGGTGGATGAGGAGTTCCAAAAAAATTTGTATCGGGTGTCAAGAATTATACGAGCCCTCTAGACAACTTCTACTTCTTGGAATAGGATCTATACGAAGCCATCCGTCAATTAGCTTTGATGAACCGATATAAGACAAGAATTTTTTAGGAGATTCCTTGCAGCCTAATGCTTGACGAAATTTTGTCAAATGAAAAAAATGTCAAAATTTTCGTTTTTTTCCTTATTTACAGAGTTGTCGATTTTTTAAAAAATTCTCCACCGCTGGAGTCATAATTTTCGAAACTTTCTATGGAGTTGGCTCGATGATCGAGATCAACAGAATCACTAATGATATTACTGAGACATTCAAAAAACTGTATTAATCTTTTCAGCGATATTTTACTCATCTTGATTACACAATTCGACTGCGCAAATACCCTCGCAAGGACTTCTTTAATCAGTAGACCAGTTCAAACTCCCACTTCATTAGTACCTTCATTTACCCGCAAGTTCATCTACCTTCATTTCACAATACGCAATTTGTACTTGGAAGTGTAAACACGTAAAGCGTTTTAGTCGTATAAAGACGTACACATTACACACATACGGCAACGATAATGTTCCCTTATATAATATATTATCGCGCCTTTACGACAACCAAACAGGTGCGTTTCTAATTGGGCAATTAAATTTATTTCATCCTTGCCAAAAGGATTAAAATGGTAAGAAATCACACCAGACACCGAATTAACATATCAAAACCGCGCCACGAATTATAAACGTACTCGCATTCCACTTTTTTTTTATCATCATTGTACTTGATCACCAACACACACATACGTATACGAAAGAAGATATCACGAGCGCGCGACAAAAGTGTTGTATATTTCCGTGAAATATTTTTCATATCGCGCGTTAATCAGTTATTAGTTGATACTTGAAAAGTCATCCAAGCGTTACCGAGGTATTGTCAAAACACACCTGAATAATTTCCTAAACAACTAAACCAACAAAGAGATGTTTTCATTTAAAACATAGTAAGTATCCTACATAAATAAACGAGCGCTATATTCCGCAGTCGAAAAAACAAAACTCTCGCTTATATTGTCTCGTTTTTGACGGAAAATCCTTTTTAAATATTTTCAAAACGCGTGCCTTTACAAAGCAAACAACCCGTTTCGGTGAAAGTATCCCAAATAAGCCATTTAGAAGGAATTTACCAATCGTCCAATTAACCATGATCACGTGCTCGGGCTGGAAAACTCATCTTTCGTCTGCCACATGTTTTCCTCCCCAACAGAGGGGTTCCTCCAACATATACATAAGCAGACGATTAGCCTTAATGGTCCATTTGGGATAAGTTTTTCGCTGCTTGAAAATGTGTAATTTAATCTATGTTGATTTATCGCGTTTAAAGCCCATCCCCGCGCGCCCGATGAAACCGATGAGGAACCGGTTAGATAGAAAATTTTCTTCACGATTGTACGTACGTATGTATACTTAAATGCGTGAATAGAGTATTGGTCTTTAATCAGATTCGATCGGTGTCCGGAAACCATTCATCACAAGTTCATCTCGTCTCCGATCACCGCCGATGAAAAAAAAAACTAGATCGATATTCTAAAAATAAGGAATTAATTAAAGGAGATTTTTTTTCCTCTTCTCGGTGTCTCGATCCTTATCGCGAGGACAATTTCGGCAAATGTCAATGTACACAGGAGAGCACTCGTTTTGCCTTTTTTCCCCTCCTCCACTGCTGCCTTACGCGGTGCGCCTATCTCTCTCATTTATACCATTTTGATACATTGGAGACAAGCTGTTCGACAGCTGAAAACATCTATTGTGTTGACTTTTTACCTTTTGTAAATGTATTCCTGCTGCACATACCGCCGAGTACTCTTCGTTCCATTGCCCCTCATCCTTCTTGCCTTCACCTTTCGCCACGGTATATAAAATTCTCCACCTCGCCTACTCTATCTGTCTCTCTCGCAAGTAGTGTTTTTCTACGCACACAAGTACGGTTTTTTTTTTATTATTATTATATTACGCATCATCTGCGACCCATTTAATTTACTTATCCGTGTACCTTTTTAGGTTTTGTTTCACCTTCGTTCTATGGTGCATGATGGTGTTCGATTTATCGAGGAATGAAAAAAGAAAAAAAAAAACACATTCATTTATCAAAAAATCCTACCCCAATTGTGATTGGATTTTTTCTTTACGGTTCTTTTTTTTTTTTAAATTCCAAATACAGGAAAAATATCGTGAATTTTTCGCTTAAAACCGGTTTTTTGGGAGCTGATTTAGTGATTTTATTGCGAAGATCATCGTCGCTCGTAAATATATCCCTCATTTGTAATGAACGACGACCGTGTCTTATTTTATTTTTTCTTTCAAATAACCACTTAATCGCCGAATTCTGCCAATTTTTTGCGACAAATGAAGAAATATTTTCAACTGATGATTGCTTTTTGATTGAACATCGAATAAATGGAACAACAAAGTAGTAAAATTCAAACGCTAATTGGATCGTAAAACTGATATCATCGACGGCAGATAGGTGATTTTTAATGCATTATGACTGCGTTTGAATTTATCTAGGTTTTTTTCTCCTGTTTTCTAGATTTTTTATTTATTTATGAATTTTTCATTTTTCATCAGGATTTTTGAAAATTATTCATGTTTTCAAGTTTTTTAATATTGCTAAATTTTTAAAATTTTCCCATTTATAATTCAAGTTTTGTAATTTTCGAATTTCCCACTTTTCTATCATTTTTTTTTCAATTTTTCGTAATTTTTTGATTCGTCTAATTTTCAAATTATCCATTTCAAATTTTTCCGAATTTTTCATTGTTTCATTTTTTTTGAAATCGTGTAATTTTTCAATTTTTTTCAATAAATTCCGAATTTACAATTTTTTCAATTTTTTTAAAATCATGCAATTTTCTAAATTTTCATATTTTTCAACTTTAGACAATTTTTTTGATTTTTTCAATTTTACGATTTTTTAAAGATACAGTTTTTGAAAAAAAAATTTCGATTTGTCAAATTTTTGAATCATTTGCAATTCTTCTGAATTTTTTAATTGTTTCAATTTCGTTTGAAATCAGGCAATTTTTGAATTTTTGAATTTTTTTGAAATCATGCAATTTTCTCAATTTCTCATATTCTTCAACTCTTGACAATTTTTGATTTTTTCAATTTTACAAATTTTTTAAAATTACAGCTTTTGAAAAAAAACTTGTGATTTTCAACTTTCTCGAATTCTTCCACATATTTTTAGGATCACTGAAAATTCTATTTTCAATTTCAATAGTCACCACTTTTCACGCAAAACCTAATCCAAATCACACCTCGAGCCGAATAATAATCAAATCGCGACCAAAATACACTCATTCGAGCATTCGCAAAAATAATATTCCACAAAAATGACGCAATTCAGCGAGCATTATTCACACCTAAAGTAAGAAATTAAGTGACACTCCAAACATTTTCGAATACAAACAATCTACAATCCATTCGTATTTATCACCTTCATTCCCTTTATCAATTTTCAAGTATCGAATTGAGCGGGCGGCGAGGATCTTTGGCGACAGGTGATGGTAGCATCTTTTTTTTCTAGGGATACGCTTATAAAATGGCTTTCGATACAAAACTTCCGGGTTATTTTATTCAAATGCGACTTTTGTTGCGTGGTGCGATGCTCCCGAATGTAATACCGAGGCGAGCCAAACAGGTATGATGGAATAGTCTAGACTACCTGCACGTGTAGTTTGTATTGCATAACGCAGTCTTGGTAAGGCAGGGCACGAACGAGATGGCCTTCGACGCATGCATGGAGAGCGAGCAGAAGACGAGAACCCGCTCGCACCCATTGAACTATATATTAAAAAAGAATGAAAAACAATCCGCACGCCGTATACATTGTCGCTTTACATTGCTGAAATATATTTGGCGGGCACGTACCGCAGATACGACGTTGCCAACTATTGGTCGTCGTCGTCGACGTCGTCTCGAGTCATAAAAAAAAAAGAGTTGGAAAAAAATCCGCTCGTCGTATTACATACGTACGTAGACGTACGTACGTATATATACAGGTAGGTCTAGTACCCACTACCCATACCCAAGGACCAAAACATTTCTCGTCCATTCATCCGTATACAACTGACTAAACATAAAACCCATTAACAACCAGTTTGCGTCGTACTTACCAGTATAACATAGATGTAGTAAAATGAGCGAATGCCTGCGAATCATGTCGTCTTTTTTACTCCACTTGATCCTTTGCAGAATATGATCTACGAAATCGAAAGCCGTTATCGCCGCCAGATCCCAATTCAATTTGGCCACCAATAACAACTCGTATTTCTGAAACATCGATTAAAAAAAATTGAAAATTAAAAAAAAATTCGTCGTACGAGTACAATCAAGGTCAATCATATGATGGTCGCGTAAACAGGTGATATGAAAAATTTCACGGCTTCATGAGAATTTCCGCTGATACATTTTTTTTTTCATCACGCCTATAAATGCCCATCGCTATAGCTAGCGCTGGCGAGGGGTACGGAAACACCTCCAGTTCTCTGGTAAATTACGCGTTAGAGAAAAATTGCCTAGCATATGTGCCAGCTCCGGCGGATTATCTCTAATTTCTTGGCGCGGGCATCTCCTTTATCCGGGAAGTCGAAAGGGGTACACGTTGGAAAAAATATTCAATAAAAAACCCACCATAGCGAAGAAATTCTCTCTATTCAATTCGAATTCCTTCGAGTGTAACGAAGAGGTGACTCTTTTTTCCAAAACAACGCATAGTGTGTACCTCAAGTCCGCCTTGGCCAGGCAGATGACGGATAATAAGATGCGTGCCACCGATTCCATTAGACCGTGAAAGGGATGACGTTACAAATGCATATACTTTGGATACGAGTACCTAGTTTTCCCTCCAGCGTGTATTTCATTAATTACAACGCGCTGCGCGTCTTATAATAAAGTACCTACGTAATATCCTCTTTGCAGCAAAAAAGAAGGACAAAACAACAAATTTTAATATCGCGCGCCAAAAACCGAAGTGTAACTTTCTTCGTCTTGTATTCGACTCGAACCACAAGAAAAGGAAGTTCTTTATGTCTTCCTTTTACGCACGCTGACGATGGCGCGTTTTTTTTCCCTCGGCTCATCTACCCTCTACGAGACTCCACCACACAGTTTACGTTTCTGGCCAATCTCAATCTTTTCAAGTCGTAACCGCAGACCGAAGGAAGTTACTATGTTTCGGCACGTAAAAGGACAATTTCGAATAAACAAAAGTATAATTAAATGGCCGTATTGTTTATAATATCCCATTTCCTTCGTTTATCCAACCATCCTGCTGTACTATAGATACCGCGCATTATAATCTTTCCAAAGCATCCATTAAATTTAAATACTAATCACCCATCGCGACTCCATGGATACTAGACGAATCTCAGCCCATAAATTGTCCACGGCCATCGTGAAAAATTCCACAGCCTTTATGTCGATGACGTACACAAGTACATAATTTTACTGCTGATCAGCTGATGAGCAATTTGACCCGACGACGATCAATGGAAGGAGACGGTTACCAGCGGCAAATACGAAAACCCACTATGCGCGAATTTGTCTAGCAGGCAAAATTATAAAATAAAACAACCGGTATCGCGGATTCTCTATTTTCGCTTTCGTAAACGAATACTACAATGCGAAATCCACCTCGTGGATGCGATAAATTTCTCGGTATTGGAGAATTAACAACATGGCAGCGATCGCATCCATATGTACAATTCGACACAATGCAGGCTAAATGCGAAATCCCGTTAATTTTCCAGTAATCCAACATGGGTAAGATGTGAATGTTCACAAGGCTGAGAAAATTAGCATGGGCTAGTCGACACGATCTTTATAGAAATCGCTGACCAGGCGAAGAGCCGAGTAGGAAAAACCGAGAGAGTTTTCAAGATATATTGCTATTTCTTTGATTAACTGATTTGAACTGAACCGCAAAGAAAATTGCGGAATATTTATAACGATTAGATTACCAATTTTGAAAACATCGATTAGTTGGGAATGTCGATCATTATTTTAGGAACAAATCAAAAATCGATTTCGAAGGATTCGACTATCGATTCGGTAAAATGTCGACCACCTCAACCACCTGAGTTTGAAAAAAAAATTATTATTTCGAAAAATATCGACTATGATTTTGAAAAAAAAAACGATTATCGATTTCGAAAGATATTCATGATTGATTTGGAGGGAGGGGGGGGGTGATCATTTTTGAAAAATACCGATCAACGAAAATATCGATCATTTTGAAGATCTGGAATCTCGAAACATCGATTATCGATTATGGTGAAAAATTGACGATTGATTTCGAATGATATTGATGATTGATTTTGGAAAAAAGCATCATTTTTGCAAAATATCGATCATTTTTGAAAACCTCGAAAAATATCTAAAATCGATAGTGGAAAAAATCTGCACTTAATTTTGGAAAATATTGATTTTTTTTCAAATACCGAACATCAATTTTTGGAGAAATTCGATTATTACTCTCTCAATCTGGAATCAGTGAAAATCACTGGAAAAAAGTCAGAACTGCAGCACAGGGAAATCAGTGAAAAATCACTGAAATTTCGGTAAATTTTCACTGATTTTTCAGTGAATTTCACTGATTTTTCGGTAAATGTTACAAACATGGCTGGAAAATTAGTGAAAATTCATCGAAATTCCAGTCATTTTTTTCACTGATTCCAATGTGCCGCAATTCCGACTTTTTTCAGTGATTTTCACTGACTCCAGATTGAGAGAGTAACGCTAGTTTTCCCAAAACACTACTCTCTCAATTAGAATCAGTGAAAAATCATTGGAAAAAAGTCAGAATTGCATCACAGGCAAATCAGTGAAAAATCACTGAAATTTCAGTGAATGTTCACCGATTTTTCAGGCAATGTTACGAAAATCACAGAAAAATCAGTGAAACGCACAGAAAAATCAGTGAAAATTCACTGAAATTTCAGTGATTTTTTCACTGATATGCCTGTGGTGCAATTCTGACTTTTTTCAGTGATTTCAATTGAGAGAGTAATTTTTAATCATCATCAGTTGAAAAATAAAAGTGGCTAATTTCTGAAATCGATAGCAGGTATCGTTCACTCAAATTTTATGAAAACCTGTTGTTTCAGTTGTTTGCGTCAGCAATCGATTCGACCTTTTCGATATCTCCGATGCTCATCACGAAAAAGGCTCCGAATAGAGCTCTGATCCAGACACCTCCAAACAAGTGCACTACTCGTCTATACTGCACAAAAATTTCTCATGCTCGTCTACTCTTGCCCATTTTCAACATACATTTCCACTAGCACCTATTGCGATTGAATTTCATTGTTGAAGTGCGCGCCACAAAACAGAGCATATATTGCGAAATAACGCGCCCCGTCTGCAAAGGTATACGCTATACGATCTCGCCTCGTACGTACGCGTATTTTTCGACAATAGACGATCGTGGCGTATTATTGAGCAGTGTGAGACTGAGACGACAAAATATGCAACTTTTGTCCAGACGTCGACATATTTCGAGACTGGCGAGAGGAGGTTTTTCTTTTTGTTTTCGACGTACCATCGAGCACCATTGTATCGGCGGATTCGGTTGACGAATTAACATCCGAAAGGGGGGTCGTTTCCTCGGTGGCCGGCTTATTATAGACTCTTCTCGCGAGTACATACGTATATCAGACGACTATGAGAAAATACTTCCCCGAATGTCTGGCTATGTGTAATAGGTAACCGTTGGATTGGTTTTCGTACACCTTTTTTGATGAGTGGATGCGACGAGTGCATCACGTATAGAATTGTGTATAGAGCTCGCATCTGGGAGACGATTTTGTTTTTAATTAGTCGAGGAGCGCATGCCATCGATTAAGAAAGTGCACCTCTTTCTCTCCGTACGTACCTATATAAATAATCTAACAAGCTGTTCTTTTGTTTTATTTACGCTATAAACATCGTGATAGGCAGCCGGAGAGAGAAAGATGGTGAAAGGTGCAAGGGATGAAATTGATCTTACATCTGCGCTTATCCGAGACCGATTGTTTACGCACCTTTGGCTCGTATAATAGAAAGTCTGCCTTTAATTCATTTCTGTCAGGAAGTCGCAGACGACCGTACCTGGTCGTTAATTATTTCAACTTCCCAACCGAGCGAATGTGAAGAAAAAAGATGAAAAATTCAGTAGGTACCACGGCACCATGCGAAATAGCCAATACATCGGACTTCTTCTTCGATAAGAAGAACCAGGGTGCAAAATCAACCACCCGTGATGGTCATAGCGGTAAATTGAAAGAAAAAAACTAGGTGAAACGTGAAAATAAAAATTACACTAAATAATCTACCGTCTGTCATCCTACATATATAGAAAAAAAAATGAAATTCTCACACACGCAAAATCAACCGCCGTAACAACACCGGCATCGCCGTATCGGCATTTTCATACTACGCAGTATTAAAAAAGCACCGAGTGAGGCGAGGCAGCAGGCGTCATCTTATACGTATTATTATAGTATATGCAAATGACGAAGGGGCAACGTTAATAGGTAGACAGTTCGGCGTTGGCAACAAACTGACCAGACACTTGGACTATCCTTAAGTCATACGCGGTCATCATCGCTGTTCCCACGATAATTAAAATACACATACGCGTTCGCTTTTTTTTCCTTCAAAGAGATGTTGATCCTCTATCTTCGGTATGGACCAGCATTACTTACTATGATTACAAGAAACGAGGAAAGAATGGAGTTGAAAAAAAAAAAGTAAACGACCATCGCAGCACCGGATTCGATGTTTAACACACTCAATTAGCTCTTAAGACCGGTTGACATCGTAGATGATAGAAAAAGCGAACGCTCTTATGGTTATTTTTTTTCCTCATTTTTTATTCGTCAACCCTCTCCGCATCTTTCTCTCTCACGCTTGCACGTTTCGTGGTACTTGTTCGGCGCGGCGTGAGCAAATTATAACAATATTTTTTCCACCTCTCTTTTTACCAGTGTGTGTGTGTAAATTGTATAAGGTGAAATTATGTAAGATATTTAATACGCTGTACCTACTATAATAATGTCCTATCTATCGACCACATCGTATACTGACAAAGTTGATTTGGCAAATTATCAATTTTTCAATTGAGTCGTTCGTATATACCGATACGTGCAATGAGCTCGCATCGCCGAAATGAATGATGCTGCGGGTTGTGAAGGAATTTTTTTTCGCCGACTTCTATGCGTATTTCTTTTCAACGGGTTTGAATCGCGCAGTTTCGCAGAAAGGGCGCGTCTTGGGAAAGAATATTTATCAAGGTCAGGTTGGTCTAAGCTTTTTACAGCGAATGAACTGTCACTGCCATAGATACGAGTATGGTGGTCGATATGCAGGTGTGCCTTGGGCCTTTGATGGGAAATTTCTTCCTGGTAAGAGTGGCATTGGTTGAAAGTAATGGCCTGAGTCTACGCTCAGTTGTGTAAAATTCATGCCAATAGGAGGTAGAACTCCCTCATTTAGAATCGGTGAAAATTTCATTGAGAAAAATACTCACCAAAATTGCACCGCAGGCAAATCAGTGAAAAAATCAGTGAAATTTCATTCGATTTCACTGATTTTTCAGTCAATGTTGACGAAAAATTACTGAAAAATCGGTGAAGATTTCACTGAAAAAAAGATCAAAATTGCACCACAGGCAAATCAGTGAAATTTCAGTCTATTTCAGTGATTTTTCAGTCAATGTCACGAAAAATTACTGAAAAAGCAGTAAAAATTTCACTGAGAAAAGATCAAAATTGCACTACGGGCAAATCAGTGAAATTTCAGTCAATTTCACTAATTTTTCAGTCAATGTTACGAAGAAGTATTGAAAAATCAGTGAAGATATCACTGGAAAAAAAATATCAAAATTGCACCACAGGCAAATCAGTGAAGAAATCAGTGAAATTTCATTCGATTTCACTGATTTTTCAGTCAATGTTAACGAAAAATTACTGAAAAATCGGTGAAGATTTCACTGAAAAAAAAGATCAAAATTGCACCACAGGCAAATCAGTGAAATTTCAGTTTATTTCAGTGATTTTTCAGTCAATGTCACGAAAAATCACTGAAAAAGCAGTAAAAATTTCACTGAGAAAAGATCAAAATTGCACTACAGGCAAATCAGTGAAATTTCAGTCAATTTCACTGATTTTTCAGTCAATGTTACGAAGAAGTATTGAAAAATCAGTGAAGATATCACTGGAAAAAAATATCAAAATTGCACCACAGGCAAATCAGTGAAGAAATCAGTGAAATTTCAGTCAATTTCACTGATTTTTCAGTCAATGTGAACGAAAAATTACTGAAAAAACAGCAAAAATTTCACTGAAAAAAGATCAAAATTGCACTATAGGCAAATCAGTGAAATTTCAGTCGATTTCACTGATTTCTTAGTCAATGTAACGAAAAAGTATTGAAAAATCAGTGAAGATTTCACTGAAAAAAGATCAAAATTGCACTACAGGCAAATCAGTGAAATTTCAGTCAATTTCACCAATTTTTCAGTCAATGTTACGAAAAATTACTGAAAAATCAGTGAAACTCACTGAAAAACGATCAAAATTGCATCACTGGAAAATCAGTGAAAAAATTGCTGTGAAATTTCAGTCAATGTTATGAAAAATTACAAAAAAAATTAGTGAAAATTCACCGAAATTTCACTGATTTTTTTCACTGATTCTAATTGGAAGAGAAAGAGGAAAATCTAAGGGAGAGCCACAAGAGGGTCGTTGCAGAGCTGTTAAAGTTGTAAACAAAATGGCAATCACAATTTCCTTCATTCGAATTCCAACAATTCTCAAAAATTATAAAATACTTACTTCGATTCATTGCTCAAAATGAGTCACAAAAACTCACCCCCTCATGTCCTGAGAAAAAAAAACCAACAAATATGCACGTTCTCTAAGATAAAAAAAAAAATAAAACAAAAAATAAAGTAAACCGAACGCTATTTGGGAAGACCTCACAAAAACAGACAAAAATCTCACTGGGTAGGGCCTCGCATCGGCATCGTGGGCTGAAAATCAATCGACGCCAGGCATTGTTCGAGTGGCACTTGTTACCCTGAATGAAGATCTTGACAACAACGGTACCATTTGGGTCGTCGTTGAAACACAGTACGATTTCTATAGCAGGTTGGAAAAATTTCTAGAAGAACCCCGGTTTGCGGTACTTTCATTCAACGCCGTCCAACAGACGATCACATGTTCGCTCCATTCATCCCGCCATAAATCAGATGACAAAACGACGTCTAGGGACAAAAAAAAAAAAAAAACGCGAAGGAAAAAAACCACTCCAGCCTAGTCTGTCCGTAACGCAACGGTCATCATTTATAACAGCATGTACCCATAAGAAAAAGTTAGGTATACAATTTACAACCCTGGACCTGGGGCAGTATTTTTTTTAATACTTCATTTAGCGACCCCAGAGCACATCCATTAAGCTAGGAATTCCTTTATTATTCGCCGGTTTGTTATATGCACGAAGAAGAAGGCGCCCTCCTGAATACCTGAGTTTTTCTTTCCCTTTCCTCTTTCAGCTTGTTTTGATTTTGTAGATGTATCTGCGCGCGGTACAATTATGGAAACACCATGACCATTTATAACAACGAAAGTGTTGCCACTTGCCTTTTCAAAAAAAAAAAAAAAAAAATGTATACTCTCGAGCGCGCTCTTAAAAATGTCGAACGTATAAAGTTTTCACATATGTTACCCGGCGCGCTTTCTTTTTCTCTATTCTTCGAGTTATTTTTTTGTTTACCCCTTGCCCGATCAGCATCACAATGTTCTTTCATCTTTGTTGTTGTAAAAGGTATAGTATGTGCGTGTGTGTGTTCTACGCGATAGATTTATTAACTGAAATAAAAAGCAGCCCCGCTCTGCCGATGCCGCGCCGGACCCGCCTTCGTTCGCCCTTTCGCCTTCTCCGGCTCACTTGTTCAAGGAGACGTTGGAAAGAGAGAAACGATCGCACTTCATTCACGAAAACCAGATTATTACAGTGAATGTGAGAATTCTTTGCCGTCAGCTAAGAGCAGTCTGGCACACCCCGTTCACCTCCATTCCGCCGAAAACCCAATCCATCGCGCGTCTCCAATTCTTTAATGGACCCTTATCATTCCTCGCACAACTCTTTCTTCTTTATACGTGTACTGTATGCGCGTATTATGTACGCCTATTTTCTTCTCGATGGATGGTCCTTTATCTGGATTTTTTTTTGCCAATACCGCGCAATTCCGACCAGCTCAATTGATGTAGAAAAAAGATGTCGTCCTCGACGTATTTGTATGTACATATATATGTATTCGTACACACAAATCTACCGCAAAGCGCGCACTGACCAAAAATATAATCTGTACAGTTCCGGCCGCGCCGGTCCAAATACCCATACAGGTGTATTGTTCGGCTCGCGCCCTTTTTCTTTCCTTTCCTCCTAACGCGCTTATGAAAAGCCCTCGAGGCGGCGGCGCTCGGGCTCGGCAGCATCACCGATTTCTCACGAGACGCGATGGTGAATCGCGCCGCCTTCCACAAGACCGCATTCTAGCAGCCTATTTAAATAGGCGATAATGAATATAGTATAGGGCGCGCGGGCCCGACGCAACCTCCTTGTAATTAACCACCCGATAGCTTACGGTCATCTTGTCCTCGTAAAAAGAAAACCCCCCTCAAAAAAAACACCTACGAAGCGAACGAAAATTACAGGCCTTATTTGTTTGTCAACCTATCACCGATAGATTTTTATCTGCAGCTCGTTAACCGTCCGTTGGTCCAGGCGATGAGGTAAACGTGACGAGTAGAGGGGATCGGTAGTACATGTCGATAATATAGTGTACATAAGGTATACATAGCCGCAGACCGCGATCAATTTTATCATAAATGTATAGATTTCTCGGTAAAACTACCCTTCCTTCGTGTACCTTCGTCTATATTATATGAGTGAACCTATATCAGTGTGTGTGTATACGTATAATGTGCCATCAACCAGCACGACACTTCTTATACGAGTACAGCCGAAACTATAAAACGTGAAAATACTTTGGACCGCGCGCTCATGCGAGCTCTTGTGAACCAGTTTTATTGACGAAATTCCATCGTCAGGGTCGCTAATCAAACGAAACCGCCCATGTTGATGTACTCGTACTCGCCATCGAAGATTAATTCGAATTAGAGACACATACGGCGAAACACGGAGACCAGTACGCGATTAAAATAACGATCCTTTTTTCAAAGTGTAATTCGACAGATTCTTCCCAGAATGAAATTTTTCAGAAGCCAACGAACGTGTACGATTCGGATAAGGGTATAAAATGACGGGAAAAAAAGAAAACCCGAAAATTAAACAATCGAGGGTCGAAATGCTGGGAAAAAAATTAAATTTCGATCGTCTAAAATTTTTCAATTCGAGTTCAATCAAAATCAAAAAGTTCGAAAAATCCACGAAAAAATACTCGTGACGATGAAGAAACGCTCTCTCAATCTGGAATCAGTGAAAATCACTAAAAAAAAGTCAGAATTACAGCACAGGGGAATCAGTGAGAAACATCACTGAAATTTCGGTGAATTTTCACTGATTTTCCAATAATTTTTGTAACATTCACGGAAAAAATCAGTGAAAATTCATCGACATTTCAGTGAATTTTTCACTGATTCCCTTGTGCTGCAATTCTGACTTTTTTCAGTGATTTTCACTGATTCCAGATCGAGAGAGTAACGTTAGTTTTCCCAAAACACTTCTCTCTCAATTAGAATCAGTGAAAAATCATTGGGAAAAAGTCAGGATTGCATCACAGGCAAATCAGTGAAAAATCACCGAATGTTCACTGATTTTTAGGCAATGATACGAAAATCACAGAAAAATCAGTGAAACTCACAAAAAATCAGTGAAACTCACAGAAAAATCAGTGAAAATTCACTGAAATTTCAGTGATTTTTTTACTGATTTGCCTGTGCTGCAATTCTGACCTTTTTTCAGTGATTTTCACTGATTCCAAATCGAGAGAGCGGTTAACTGGTCAAAATATGGCTTGAAAAAAAAATTGATTCCGCATTTTTTCACATCACATTTCCCACCCTATTTTTTACTCAAAAGAACCGGTGCAAGGGTGGTAAAAAATATAAAACCTAATCATCGGTTTGGTACAGTGTTTATCCCGAACTAGCCTATCATTATCGTACACACACAAGGGGTAAACGCATGAAGTAAAGTAAGTAAATTACGATAAGTATTTAGTTATTAGGTTAGAGGCGAAACAAGTGCGCAAAACTTACCCTCATTTGGCAAGGGGTTATGCTGTAATTTGTAAAATAACATAATGTATCGATGGATACGATAACAGCTTGTCTAATTTTCGACGCCATCAATATACAATCGGCGGCTACTAATTGTAAAAATTTCTTTGGCGTATCGCAAGTGCATAGGAATCTATCGAATAAATTTACAGCTAACGGGAACACTTGATCTTCGCATTGCAGCTCGTCGCAAACCTGTAAATAAATAAAAATCGATGTTAGTACAGAGTTTCGATTTAAGAAAATAATGAACAGGCACAGGTAAAATAATGATTAATACGAGTATTTTCCATAATTTCCAAGTCGATGGCTGTCCCTTGATTTGGAAAAGGAGAGAGGGAAGGAAGATAGAATTTTTTTTTTTGATGAAGGATCTGAAGTTTGAACCATGAAATGAGCAATTTGGACAAAGTTCTCGACTTTATCAAAACTTGCATGTTTTTTTTCGCATGAAAGAAAAAATTCAACAGAAAATTTAGAAAGTTGATTTTAATAAAAAATTGAATTTAAAAAAAAAATGATTTAAACAAAAAATAAAATTAAAAAAAAATTTATTTCAACGAAAAATGACATTTTTGATAAAAGAATTGATTTTAGCAAAAAATGACATTCAATTGATCGCAACAAAAAATGGAATTTTCGAAAAAAATTGGTTTTGGTAAAAAATAAAATTTTTGAAAAAAAAATTGATTTTGGTAAAAAATGAGATTTTTGAAAAAAATAGATTTTAACAAAAATTAAAATTTGAAAAAATGAAAAATTTGAAAAAAAGAATTTTTGAAAAATTAATAATAAAATAGGGTGAAAAAATCAACAAAAAAAAATTAAAATTGAAATAAAAAAAAAAATTATACAAATTTTTATTTTCCTTGAAAATGAAAACAATAAATTAATAATAAAAATCAACTTTTCAAAAAACAAACGAAAAATGACCAAAAACTCAATTTTAATGTTCAATATTTTTTTCAAAATGATAAAAGGCAAAAAAATTGAATAATTGAAAATAAATCAAAAATTCAAAAAATATAAATTTTGAAAAAAAAAATCAAATAAAAAACGTTATCAAATTACGAAACCGGATAATTTTCAAAGAATTCTAATTTTACCCGAAACCCAAGCTTCTCGCTCACTTCTTAGACGCCTCAAAAATTAAAAAAAATATCTTATCATCCGAAAACCAGGTCTCACTCCAACGTTAACCCGAATTTGAAAAATTCTTGGAAAAAATTGACGTCAAATTAGACGATCTCGATTAAACGCGGACTTCGTAATCGTAAGCAGTAATTCAGTTTTAGGAAATGGTAGAAAAAGGCCCGAGTGGTTCGCAACTTCGCACTTTGCTACGACGTTAACGCACAGTGGATACTCTGTAACACTCTTCTAGGGGCTTAAGGGTCATCGCTACAACGGAAAAAATTCATTAATGAAAAATACTTTAATTGGGTGTTATTAAGTAGTTAATGGCGTGTGACGAGAATTTAGCGATTGTTCGCCTCTCTCTAATATATATGAAAAAAAATATCAGCGCTATTGAAATCTCTCTCTTTATAAAATTTAATTTAGCTCTCGACCGAGAGTGTGTATGCGTGAGAGAGAGAAAAAAAACAACGTAAAATTTCACAAGGTCCCGGCACCGCCACCGGCGCCGGTCACGCTTACGCCATATTCATTTTGCACGCGAGGAGAGAAGAAGACGACGACGACGAAGGAAAAAAACACCTAAAACGTCTTCTCTCGTTACAAGAATGCTAGAACGCGGTTGAAAAATCACCATAGCGCGATTCTGCGTATTTCATTGCGAACAGGACAATGGATAGAGATCATCGTGACGGTAAAATTGGCGATGGCGCTTTTGTGAATTGTTCTCCAATGGACACCAGCAGCGGTTCGGCTGCCTACTAAGTACATTTCTTCTTGAAGCGGAGACGCTGCATGGTTGTCGCGTCGACGCGATAGGCGCAGCAATGAGAAAATATTCGACTAGGACGAGGAGACCGATGAGGAGATTTTTCTTTCGGTCGTGGGGCCGTCAGGATGAGATGCTCGGTTCACGTCGAAATTGTAAAAATTGAGGGACGATGATTATTTCTGTTTGCGGATTTCGAGTCGAGGATGCTCCAAAAGGGCATTAACTACTCAAAAAACGTAACAAAAAGAAAAACGCGCGACACAGCGGCGTACACGTATACGAGGCAGGCGCACCGTAGAGATATATTTCGTGATAAATTGGATATGTCAGGTTGAAAATTAGTGGCAGCCTTGACTGAACCGCAGCATAGTATACATAAGTAAAAATCTGTATATATACGGCGTTCTTAAAAAGGGAACCACCGCCGACTAGTTTTTTTTTTTTTTAAAGTCGCACAGACAGGTTGGCCGATAATACGCCCGCGTCCCGCTCCGCCGTCCGCTGCGGCGCTCCGCGTTTATTATTTACCACCCAAAAAGAATCCCGAATCTAAGCAGAGGTTCTGTTACACGACAGAGTAACCTATGCAGAATCACTGATGCGCGAGACGAGCCCATAATTTCAGCCCGATCGCCTTCTCTCGTCTACCGAACGGTTTGCCACGCTGTGTCCGCAGCCCAAGCCCGCCGATCCCGTTAAGGATTCGGGCTGGCATTCCATCAGTGTAAACGATACCTAAAACGAGACTACATAGGCTGGCTGTATGTGTATACTCGAGAAAGAGAGAAATCATCATTCCAGCCGCGCGAGGGAGGTAATATTTTTCACTCGAACAAGTGAAGTGAAGGTTCCATTGAAAACGTATTAGGGGTGGAATAATTCTCGGAACTGATGCCCATTAAACACTACCGAAAAGGGATCTAGATTTCTCACCAGCATTCTCCGAATTTATACCCGTCACACTAGCACACAAGCAGCGGTACCAATACCAGCGCACGCCTTAATAAAAACAACATACTAACGAACCAACCAACCAACCGACGTATCTTTCCTTTAAGGCTTGGTCGAATCGCAATGTATCTTCTTCCCTTAACTCCCTGGACGCCTTGCACCATCCTTATTAAAAGGCCGAATTTTTCGACTGCGTGGTATTTACTCAGGGTGTATACACCTGATACCTTCTTGGAAATTCTTCTCCCCGGTTCGCTCTCCGTCTCTCTAAACCGTACCGACGATGACGACCTCGTGACGCCTAACGTTGTCAATTTCCTCAGCATCCCGCAAATACCCAAACTAAACAGCGATATGTCTCCGGGTGATTGATATTTTCGAGGCGGACACATCACTCCGGTTGGAAAATTTACGATCGCACTTTGAAAGGTTTCCGAAGAAATTTCGCATTTCTTATCGGGCCAATAACGGACCATCGAAGCGCCACCGGTATTCGCATGGCTCGAATTTCAAACACACTACGGGTCACTGGTGTCCACTTCCGGTCATCGGACCGGTTACCAATAAACATATGGTGCTTTGTCGGATCCTAAGTCAGGAACGTACCAATTAATATCGCTATGAGATTTTTTTTCAGCCTGTCAAGTGGAGAAGCGATCATCACGAGAGGAGGTTACCGAAATCCTAAAATGGGTCACATGTGGGGTATCGATTTGGATCTATTTTATTGAAACGCTCAAAAGGCTATAATTATTTCTTCGATTGAAGTGCGGTTTGTTTTCATTAATAATAATGGACCAAAAATCGTATTTTATTGCAATGAAAAAACGAGAGCGAGTTTTCACCTCATTTCTTGGGACTGGAGCTTCGAAATATGCAATTTATAGAGTGCAATCTCCGCAATTTTTCAATCAATTTTTCTCAAAATTGGCACGCATTGGTGGAGGTACTATGGGGGGAGTGCAGTGAAATTTTTTCAGATTTTTTTTTACCCATAAAATGACCTTGAATTTGATTTCGAACATTTACATAAAATGACCACCTAGGCTCACAGTTTTGGCTTGATCAGAGAAAAAAATCATCCTTACACATTCCCTAAGCCGTTTTACCTCACTGAGAATTTTTTCAATTTCTTTTCGAAACCTTTTTTCTTATTTTCTACCTTCTCCTCCCAATACAGAGATCAATTTTGATCAAAAAAAATTTTTCTAAAACAGGGTGTCTAACAAAATCTGTCGACCAAAATGTATGACTTTGTATGACTTTTTTGTATGACATTTTTG
>FIZT01059109.1:0-10474 GCA_900065295.1 Paracoccus marginatus | reverse complement strand
TGAGGTAGGGAGCTAAAAATTTTGTCACGGGGTTTTTAGACCATAAGGACCAATTCCAACCAGAAAATTTCAAAATCTGTTCTCAGGGCCGATTCACCATACTGATTTGGCTATACCCTTTGGCAAAACTTGGAAAATTCGTTTTGCCAAAATTATCGTGAAAAGTTTCTAGATGGGGGTAATTTGATCCGCAGAAACCGAATCTGGCATTGGAATTTTCATTCGACCGATATCTACTCTCCTACCCTAAGACTCTCAAGTTTCGAGGGGTGGGAGGGTAAATCAACGTGAGACTTCGATGTTGATTTGTTTAATTTTTCAAACATTTAAAAATATACCTGACATCGAAATTTCTGTCGTATCACCGTTTCAAACAGATCACCAGCCAGTAGATATAGACCAAAATTAGTTTCAGTCGATCAACTCGTACCCGCACCTGTCTCCTAGACTTGACTCAATTCCGTGAGATAAACTTCAGTAATGTGACATTGTAACGCACAAAATCAGGAAACCTGACCGAGCCTTAGTTGCCTAAAATACGTTCGTCGATACATCATCCTCATCTCATCACCCACTCAGTAATAATTAGTTTAAGAATAACGCCAATGGCGCGAGAGAGAACCGGTTCAGAACATCGGAGCTCACACATGACGAAATATTTAACCAGAGTACGTACATAAATTACTCATCGATTAGTATCTTATCTACAGGTACAGATCGCGGGTACGCAACCGCGGTCGCGTAGCGAGAATTCGAGCGACCATCACCAAAATCCACCTAAATGTACGTTACTCTACACACGCACATATACTATGTCTAATACTAATATGTAAATCTACGCACGTATCTTATATTCTAAATTAAATATCGAATATCCTTACCTGGCGAAAAAGGCGGCCGCTGTCGATGCCTGATACGTAATGCGATCGCTGTACGCGGCGTATTTCTCCCTTTTGGTGAATCCGTTGTCGGTGGAGCGCGATGCGTATTTCGAGCATATTTCCAGACTAGATAGGCCGTAACGAAATCGATAATCTAAGCTGTTGAGAAGAGCATCGTTGCAGGTACGCTCCGAATTCGATCTAGAGTACCCGAACTTGGCACCGATCGCGTCGAGCCCGTTTGGCATTTCGACGTCGATTTTCCTCGCCGTATACATCGACGTATTGGAAACGATAGGCTCGACGACGAACCTCGGCGAACACCGGGCACCACTCACGGACGACGGGTATCTTTGAAAATTCGAAGACCGGCGAGCGAACGTGTCGTTGCACGAGTTGGAAACCTCGTGTCTGCTGGCTTCATCGTCGTCGTTTAATAAATTAGCTCGAGTGCACGTTGGGCCGCCGCCGTTCGCGACACCATTCACGAGATGACTAGATGGCTGAGACGGCGGTGCTGCATTTTCATCAAGCGAGACTGCATTTAGAGCAGCGGTTGCATCTGACGCGAATAGTAACTCGCGTTTCTCCTCCTTTTGCGTGTTGAGGGGATTATGTAGTTTTAGCGATGGCTCGGCTACCACCGCCGCCGCCGTCTGCCTAGTATTCTCGTCGTCGTCGTCGATGGCTTCGGCTGAATTGGCAACTTGTGTCGGTGATTTATGTACGCGTATCTGCGAAAATCATAATATATCGTCGATTAACAAGCCTATTCGTCGAGTTTTCCAAACACTCGTCGTGTGGTACGAGTTTCCTTACGTGACGAGAGCCCCTCTACACTAGGTACGATCAAATCTATACGGGCTTGACGATAAGACTGTATACTGTAGAAAAGTGATCGCGATACGAGACATCGCAGGAAACACCATCCCAGTTCGAGTACTATACTCTTGATAAGCACGCTCGTTCGTATTCTCATTATCGGACAATTTCAACCTCTCGCCGATTAATAATTTTGCATCGAAAAAGCCGAGCTGTGCGGTTCATTACGCGGCACCGAATTCGAATCGCGTTTGGCGAAATTCGAAACGGAAATATACACACGTTAGAGGGTGATTCTGTACAGCAGGCGTAGCCGTGCTGGGGTGCGAGGGGGAGGTTTAATTCGGAAATGACATTTTCTTACATAAAATTCGATCGAAGCCGAGAGTCGGTTTCGTACTTCAGCCCTCGTTATTCGCACCCAAAAGTCGCTGCCGGCCCATGATTATTCGATAAACCGCGTCCTCATCCTTACCGAGCGTTGCTGCTTAATGTCATGTTACCGTCGTCGCATCGGTTTTAATAACCAACCGCGCAACCAAAAACGATTCATTAAAGTTGGAAAAAAAATACCACCCTTCGATGAGCATGCAAACGTGGCACGAGTTGGCTCCCGCAAAAAAAAGAAAAAGAAAAACCCTCTAATTTGATATTCTTATATAGCCAGATTAACACCTTTCTAACGCTGATTTATTAAGCTGACGATTCTTATAAGTGCTTTTTCTGATCGCCTTAAGTATACCTACTATATTAGTGCGAAAAGTTAGCCAACCTTCGTTATAAATATTTTTTTCTTTGTGAAAAAAAAAAATGAGGAAAAAGATAAAGGGAGCGAGGTGAGTTAATATATAGGAAATTTTTTACGTAGCGAACGAAAGATTAAGGGAGAAGGATCAAAAGACACGTGTCCACAGATGTTTTTCGTATATTTGCGAAAAAAATCCATTAATTTAGACGCGTCACAATACTGTCGAGATCATTTTTAAATAGGCTTAAATAGGCCGAAGGAGTATAGCGGGTCGAGTCTGGGGGTTAAAAGAGGCCGAGGGAGGGGTGTGCAAATGCATTATGTAAATTACGCCACGTCTGAAGTCGATTCGCGCCGTATTGCCTGGTTTTTGCATCGCGTATGTTGGATTATTTCTTTTCGCAGAATCACCCTTTTTATGTTTTAGATTTTATTTTTCGAGCCGAGTATATCGCGAATATCTACATAAATAGAGATGATTAGCGATGTGTTCGAGTGACCCTTTCAATTAGCTCGATTGATTTGAGACGGTAGTTTGAGTGATGATTGATTATGTTTTCGAGGAAGTAATGTAGTAATGGGTTCGTGATTGACGGATTGGGAGAGTGATTTTGATTTAGCAGAGATACGAGCGAATTTTGTGATAATAGCATTTTAACCAATGCAAGGTCATTTTTAATTTTTTCGTAATTTTTATTGAAAATTCTGGTAAATGCAAGTTTGTAATTTTTTTTTTTCATTTCAATGTTCTGTTCCCAGTAGGTACAATTCTTTAATTTTACAAAAAAAATAAAAAAATAAAAAATAAATAAAAATTATAGAAAAATTTTTTTTGATTTTTTTTTTTGAATTTTGCCTAAAATGAATTTTTTGGATGAACTTTCATTTGACACTCACTGTAAAAATTTTTAAGAAAAAAAAAACTCCAAATTGAAACAAATTTTTCAAAAATTTCTTTTTTCAAACAAAAATCAACTTTTTTGTTGAAAATTCTGATTACTTAATTTGGATTGGTTTTAACTGAAAAAAAACGTTTTTTTTTTTTTACAGATTTTTCTGAAACGAGTTTTTGGAGCAAGCATTTTTTCCTAGTGTTCAAAAAATATAAATTTTTCAAAATTTTGGTAAAACAGATTTATGACAAATTTTGACAAAAACACAATTTATTTTTAATTTTGTAATGAAACGAATTTTTAAGAAATTGACAATTTTTTTTTTCAATTTTGAATTAGAAAAATTCAAATTAAAATGTTCTTTGAAAAAAAAAGTTATTTTCTACAAATTCTGCTAAAATACAAATTTTTGAATTTCCGTCAATTCCTTTTTTCGGGGAGGTTTCAATTTATTTCAACTACCTATCTTAATTTTTTGAATTGAAAAAAATCAATTTTCTGTCCAAATAGGAATTTTTCAATTTTTCAATTTTTTAAAAATTTGACCTCACGTCAGTTAAAACTTGGCAAAAATTTTCATACCACAACATTAGCCTCGGTAAGAGCCAAGAGGTGATTTTGGAACACAGAGGAAATTTTTCAAGTCACCCCTGGAGGCTGGATAGTCAAGGTCAAGATATACAACTTGGAGAGTGAAATAATACTATTGTACTTATGCGAGTTTCACTGGACTGATTTTCCTCAAAAGCTAGCATAGAAGTAGGAGAAATAGGAGAGGAGGGGTAGGGGGATTGTGAAAAATTTTCGGATTTTTCTACCACTAAATTCGGCGTGAATTCAGCTCAGCCTACTTCAAATGGAAATATAAAGGGTTGCAGTGTTGGTGTGGCAGAGAATTTTTTCGAATTTTTGTCAAAGTGTGGATAATTCAAAAATCTTTGAAAATTCAATTTTCTTCCTTTTTCCTCCATTTATAGAGACCAAGTTTGATTGAAAGAATTTTTCCTTAAAAATACGCAACCTAGGATTTATTTATAGTTCCCTTACTCGAATTTCATCTCAATTTTTCAAGTTATATGAACCAGAACAAAAAGAAAATAATCGAAAAATTAATCGTGCCGAATTCGAGTTCAGCTGTCGTCAAATTGGACAAAATACCTATTCACTCGACTTCGTGATTTTAAAAAAAAATCAAAATTCGAATTTTAAATTTTTTGGGGGTCATTTGTTTCATGTTTAACCAATTAGACATCCAAAAGGGTTGAAATGCCATTTCAGTTCGACAATGGAACGTGTCACCTAACTATAAGAGTCGGGTCAGTATAATTTTTCAGGACTTATCCGGCTATTTTTCAGCAAAAATTACTTTTGGAGACCCTTGAAGGTGCAACGTTAAATAAATTGGGCAGAATGTAATGGAATCAGAATTCAATTTTTGGGTGGGAGGGGGAGGGTGGCACTTATTTATAAAATTTTGAATTTTTATTGGGAGGGGGGGGGGCTAAATTTGTTAGACTACATCCTAACATGGCACAAAAAAATTTCAGTCCGATCGATGAATATTAACCCGTGTCCCAGAGGCAATCTTTGTAACGCGCGCGACATCACAATACTCCCACGAGAACCCGTGGAGAAAAGCGACGTTTCTCTTCGGGGTAAATACGACGCGTCGTTACCCCCACTACCAGTTGTCAAAATGATACCAAGGCTAAATGTATTTAATTAGGGCCCTAAGGAGGCCCCTGGAACCAAAATTTTAATCCATTCGGATCATAATTGCGAAATTTAAAACTTAAAAACCGTTGAAGATCGAAAATTTTTGACTAAGCCCCTAATCAACTGACAGAGCTGAAATTTCGATTTTGGGTGTTCAGTGGAATGACCTTCAAGTATACAGAGAGTCGATTCCGTTTAACAAATTCTAGAGGGGTTATGAAGCCAATAGAGATGTGTTGTTTTCTGCGCGTCGAGGTATGCCGCGTTTCTCACCAGCGCTCGTGGGAGTATTGATGTCGCGCGCATTACAAAGATTACCCCTGGAGCACGGGTTAATATGCATCGATCAGGCTGGAATTTTTTTTATGTCACATTGAGATATAGCCCAACAAATTTACACCCGACCCCGATAAAAATTCAAAAAAAATTTTCAACGCGTATTAATGAGTGCCACGTCCTAGGGAGGATGGGGGGGGGGATTTTCTTTCATTTTCAATCGATTGGACCACCTAATACCATCAAACTATAGGCAAAATGTGTCCTCGTAAAAGAACAAAAAAATTCAATACTTATTTTATTTTTTGAAATTGGCAACACTGAAAACATTTCATCATAATCACCTGATTTTTCCAACTTTTTTAATTTTTTTTTTTTAATTTTCAATAACTGAGAACCAATCTAAGTTTGTTCAATTTTCCAAAAAAAAAATTGTAGGTGTGGGAGATCGAAAAATCTCCTAAACCTAAACCCATCCTCCGCATGCCTACCTAAAAACCCATAAATACTACTAATACATCCCTGAACTCCCAATCTGCAAAAATTAATCTCACACACTCTCTTTCGACAACTCAACATTAAAAGAATTCGTCTTCCACTCTCTTTCGAGAGAGAAAAAAAAAAGAAAGATAGCACACCCATAAAATCACCATCCATAAAACGAAGCCAGTCGCCAGGGCGTACAGTACAGATACGGTATAAAATCCTAAATCGTTGTAAATTTGATTTAAATCTTGGCCAAGCGGTGTGGATTTATAGCATGGCAAAAATGACTAACACAGGGCGAACCAGAATGTCGCTTCGGCCACCCTACACGTACAGTATACAGCAGTGGCATCGCAGAGCGCGTGAATCGAATGATTGGGGATGATGACTATACGACTTGTGCGTTAAACGTGCTCGTGCCCGTTCCGCCATATCCCACGAACCACGATAGATATCTGCTTTAAATCATACCTACCCCAATACACGACACATACCGGCGGTGGGAGAAAAACTCGTGAAAAAGAAGAGGGCGTTTGAAAAAAAAATTCCAGTTTTCTGTTTTCTCTCCGTCGAGAATTCGTAATTGAGACCGTGTGGTAGGTAAATCTAATTAGGGACATTTTTGTAACAGAAAATTGATTCTTTTTGACTCATAGGTATCTTACGACCAGTGTACTTACACGTCGAGCCATACGCACAGTCATTATTTAGGTACTTTAACAAGTTACCGTGGTAGATACAGTAGATACATAAGTCTACGTACCGAATTTTCTGTAGTACGTTGTTGACGTTGCAGTTTGGAGTCTTCTTCGTACAGACGTGCTGCTTCATTTGGGCGTGAAATTCTGTATCAAAAAAGAGAGAAGAATTAAGTCGACGTTTAAAGAAAAATTACTTACTCGAATTACTCGCCTGTTATGTTTTTCTTTCTTAAAGGTTAATTACGGTATCGCGTATACTTAAATATATAAGTGCTTAGGCTGCATTTGGCTGCGAAACGGAAAGTGGTACCGTCGCTCAGAGCAATCATGTTTCGAGTTTATTACTTTAGGTAGTAATTTACGTCATTATGTTCCTAATTATCACTTTTTCTACGATTCGTGCAAGGTACACGGTGTAGAAAGAAGGGATGAGCGGGGCACTTTAGATAAACCTCGAGTACATATTTAGATATGTTTTCCTTTTCGCGTTCTAGATACCTTCTTATACCGCATCTCGAGCAACGAGCCTTCTTCTACGAGTATACCTAGTTGGGATGAATTTTTCAAAAGATAATCCCCAATGTTTACCTCTTATCCTTTAGTATGCTAAGTGTAAGTACACTATGGGAATTCTCACGAGAGCTCGGAACGAATTTAAAAATATATCGGGTAAATTTGGCGCACCTCGCCCAGGTACATGTTCATTGGATTAGATTAGCAGTGGCGGGCAATGAAGGCGAAATCACGCTCGGCTAAAGCAACAATGTAATATTCTGATAGGTAAACGCACAATTACCATCGACGTAGTTGGTAAAAAAAAACCTTTGGCGGGGTTTATTGTAAAATGCAAACTTATTTCGAGTTCGCATTACACGTAAACGACTCGAATTAAGGAAATTTCGTCGACTCAGAGTGAACGTCGAGCTCGTTATTAAAAACGAGCGTACTTTGGATCGTAATCAGTAAATGAGAATCGGAGCCCTCCAATAACACGACGTCGCCGTATATACAACATTACAAAAAACCTATTAAATTCTTCCTTTACTCCTTTTTTTCCCTCTGCGTTTTTCCATCAGATAGGTTGCAGGTTCGAAAGAGAGAGAGAGAGAGAGAGAAAAAAAACAGATTTCAACTGTTTTCCTTTCTCCACGAGAGTATTCTCTCTTCGAACCGTAATCAAAATACGCAACGAATTGCGGCTTATAAATTGCTAATTGGAATCGTATTCTGGTAATTATAATCAGATTAACTTTAATTAATTTCCCTTCGAGCGAAATGCAATCCTTTGGCTTTTCTTAATACCGCATTCTAGCAGCCGACTCCCGGATGGCTTTATTGACTGCAAAATGTGAACTGCATCGCAGACTCTCGGCTTTACCCGCGTGCTTTGCATTCGACTCCGGCTTTTTATCTAGAATTCATCAACACGTGTGCCGGCGCGTGTGTGCGGTGTGTACGAAAAGTCAACGCGCCCGGTAATCTCGCCCAGGCTTTTATTTAAAAACGACTTTTTCCTCGCCGCCATATACTTACGTACTGCATAGCTACGTGTAGTATACGTACACGATGAGCCTTTCAAAGAATTGACTGGAAACCGACTACGACGACGATGACGATAAACGATGCGTTTTTTTACGACCTTTGCAACACGACCGTGGCGTCGGTTCACTTTTACTCCGATTTAAGATTGGATTTTCGCAACTCGAAATCTGAATATGAGATCTAAGCTATTACGTGCACAAGGGTGAAAGGAAGTGGCAGGCGTTGGGGATGTGGAGTTTTTTTTGTATACTTTTTTTAAAGCTCATGCTCGTTTTAAATAAATGGAGATATCGAATTAAAAGCTTTTCAGAGGCGATGTAGCGTCAGTACTGAAGAGATTCGCAATAGGTCAAGTGTTTAGCTTGGTTTGATGAAAAAAAGATACAAAAAAAATCTGTCTGGCTGAGGATTAAGATTCGACGACAAAAGATAAGTCGAACGAATAAAAAAAAATTGGAATTTCTTGAAAATAAAGCCACTTTCAATTCTTTTTGAAAGAAATCGTTGATGCAAAAATCAATCTCATTTCAAATTTTAAATTAAAAATTTTCATAAACAGAAGTTGTGAAAAATTGGAAAAAATGTTTCAGAAACTGTTTTCCTTAATTGAAAAAAAAGTCAAGGGACTGAAAAAAAATCAAATAAGATCACTAGGAAAAAACTTACACCTGGAGAGTAGAGGTTTCAGAAATTTCACTTGAAACAATTTTTTTTTCAAATTGAAAAAACAGGTCATTACAAAAAAAAATATTTTTGGACATTTTTAAAAAATGACTTCTTTGATTTTTGAAAAATTCTTCATTTATTATGTTTTCCATTTTTTTTTGTTTTAAAAAAATTCTGAATTTTTGAAAATTTTGCGATGTTCAAAAAATTTTAAAAATTTCAATGAAAATTGTTTTTTCATTTTTTTTCATTTTGTCAAATTATTTTGAACTGAAAAAACCAAAATATAAACCTCATGCCCTAAATTTTTTTTTCTTCTTTTCAATTTTCAATTTTTTTAGAATATTCAAAACATTCAGAATTTTGAGAATTGAACAACTTTGTGATTTATAAAAAATTCCATAAATTATTCATTTTTGAAAAAGTCAAAATTTTTAATTCAAAAACATTTTAACAACTTTATTGATTTTTCATTTTTAGCAAATTTCAAAAATTTTTGATTGGTAAATTTCAAAAAAATTTAAATGCTTGATAAATATTCCCATCCTTTGCTGCTGGGCTTTTTTTGTCAAATTAAAATTTTTGATGTTTAAAATATTAGTTACTCGATATTTGTTCAATTTTGTTTTTTTTTTCACAATTTGGCATTTCTGTTGAATTTTTTAAAATCCCGAAAAACGCTTCCAAAAAAAAACCAACACCAGATTCGTGTTCAGCAAACTCAAATTGGTCCAAAAAAAAAACTTTGAATATTTCATAAATCGTCTGAAGCGAGTTTTCGAAATTTTCTCAGGTGCACCAAGATACACTTGATGATTGTTCGCATGCATTATTCAAAATATTTGATTTTCGGATTCCTTTCATAAAACAGAGAAACAACACTTTCTCCTGACTAATTTTGGGTTGTAGAATTCGAATTTGGCACGGAAATTAAGCTTAGGTACTCCATATTTTATTTTCAATTTTGTTTTTTTCACAATTTAGTGATTTTGTCAAAATTTCGAAAAACGCTTCCAACAGAAAAGCCGGCATCACATTCGTGTTCAGCGACCTCGGATTAGTCGAAAACACATCGTAGATTTTTCATAATTGGTCAGGGGCTCGAGTTTTCGAAAATTTTTCCATCGTTAGAGTAGATATGATGGTTGTTTACATGAAATTTTAAAAAAAATTGATTTTTGGATTGCTCTCATAAAAAAGAGAAACAACACCGTTTCCTGACTAATTTTGGGTCGTGGAATTCGGATTTGGCACTAAAACTGAGCTTACTCGACATCTTTTCAATTTTTTTTTTTCACAATTTGGCATTTTTGATGGAATTTGCCAAAATTTTGAAAAACGCTTCCAATGAAAAAACCGACGGCAGATTCGTATTCAGCAAACTCGAATTAGTCTAAAAAACATTTTAAAAATTTCGTAACCGGTCGGGCGAGATTTCAAAAATTTCTCAGGGGTACACTCGATGGCTGTTCGCATGTATTCAAAAAAATTGATTTTTGAATTCCTCACATGAAGCAAAGAAACAACACATTCTCCTGACTAATTTTGGGTCGTAAAATTCGAATTTGGCACTGAAATTGAGCTCTCTCAACAGTTTTTCAATTTTGGAATTTTGAAAAATTCGACATTTCTCGTAAATTTTCAAAATTTTAAAAAACGCTCTGAATTGAAAATCCGACACCAGATTTGTTTTTCGCGACCTCGAATTAGTAGGAAAAACATTTTTGATCATTCAAAATTGGT
>FIZT01059106.1:0-12890 GCA_900065295.1 Paracoccus marginatus | reverse complement strand
ACCAATGAACGAAGAGAATGAAGGCCAACACTAGCGAACCTATCGAACGTGGCATCGCGAATACTCGGTTAAATCTCACGTTTGTTGTTTTGTTGTGTTTTCATATTAAATTTTTAAATGTTTTTATGAATACCTGCTTATTTTTCCTTTATTTCACTTCGCCTCCCTGGGTTTGAAAAAAATTTATGAGCTTTCATTTTTTATCTTTATCCTCTCTGCACGTGGTGTTAAGACATAAAATTATTTATTCCATTTTTTTCGCATTCAATACTTGCTTCTTTTATTCGAACATAAATGAAATAGTCCAAAAATCAATTCAGCAATTTCCATAACAACTTCGATGTAACATAAAATTACCTCTAACCTTAAAACTTTCAGTTGGATTAGTGTGATGTACAAAATACCAATTAAAGATGGAATAATTAGTAACAATGATACAATAATGTAAGTATTTCGTCCTGTTAAGTTACCTTTTCGACCCGCATGTATTCTGCAAAGTTGAATCAAACAATAAAATTTGAAAATTAGTCCATCTATGAATATCGCATCAGTTGAATAAGGCAGATGACTAATTTTGAAAAGATATAACACCAGCTCCGCAATCACAAAAATTATAAAATAATTGTAGTTCAAGTACAGTAACACTTCAAACGGCAGTGAAGATTGAACCATGATTACTAAAAGGTGACAATTGGAAAACTTTCTGATTACAATGATGTGTAGGTAACAGTTCTTACCTATGTAGCTATTTATTTTGACGTGTTTGCGTTACCATAGTAACTTCATCACAACTTTATTCGTTTAATGTACCTACCTTTGTAATTTGGTATAACGTGCAGTTGCGATACCTACCCAGATACTTTGAAAATTAAAATTGGTCGGCGGGTACAAATTCATTAAAAGTATTTTAAAAAGTACCATCCTCGCTTTTCATATGAATCATACACACTTGACTTGATAAAATTCATAATAACGACGTGAAATGCAACTTTAAATTTAATTCAACAAAGTGCCTACGTACATCGGTTTGAAATTCAAATTTACGTACATGAAAAATCTTTAGACTCGAAAAATAAGTTTTCAGCAATACTTACTTACTCAAGACAACAAATTTTGCTAAGCTGGAATTCAGTTGTGTTATCAAATACATGTAAAGAAACCATCAGCGGCGTGTCGATTTAGGGTTAGCTTTTCCTCTTGTTGTAGAAGACGGTCCCGAAGGTGACGGAGGCCTACGAGAGGAAGTAGATCCTTTTGTTGGAGAAGACGTTCTCGAAGGTGACGGAGGTCTACGAGAGGAAGAAGAACCTAGCGACTGCTTCCGCTCAGTGGCACCTGGTCGTTTGCTCGTTAAAGGCGAAGCTGTCGAAGATCCGTCGCTTACGTTTTCAGAAACGCATTCGTAATAATCTTTCTCCAAAGCGGCTAGATTTTCTCTGGCGTCCATGAATTCTTGCTCATCCATACCCTCGCCCAAGTACCAGTGAACGAAACATCTCTTAGAAAACATCAGATCGAATTTGTAATCTATTCTAGCCCATGCTTCTGATATAGCTGTTGTATTGGCAACGTTACATAATGCCAATTGAGACGAAGCCATGGTATTATCTGGGAAATTGGCTGGCGGTTGAAAATTAATACCGACTTTGAATCCTGTCGGACACCAGTTTACAAAAGGAATTTTACTTTGTTTGATGATTCTTAGAGACTTGTTGATATCGTTGGGCGGAATGATACCGCGGTAAAGCAGAACACACGCCATATACTTTCCTCGTGTTGGATCACATTTCAATAGCTGATTTGATTGTTCAAAGCTAGCTTTTGTTACTTGTGAAATCGTTGTTCGGCTATGAGTAGCTTTGTACGAATTGAGAAACGGCGCATACGTGATCAGAGGAAAATGTATTCTCGGAAATGGTACTAAATTGGTCTGAAACTCTGATAATTCGACGTTTATAGACCCATCAAATCTCAAAGCAGCCGTAAGCGATGAAACTACTTGGGCTAAAATTCTGTTCAAATTCACGTATGTGGGATCTTCGATGTCTAATTTCGAAGAACAAATGTCGTATAAGGCTTCATTATCCATTAAAAATACACAATCGGTCAAATCTATACTGCCGTTGGTTGAAAGAATTGCATTGTAAGGTTCGACAGTAGCAGTTGATAGCTAAAAACAAAATCGACAACATGATAAGTTGCAGGATATCATTTTGAATATGAATATATATACCTAGGTACCACTACGTAGAAAAACAGAAAGCTAGGATGCCTACTCGAGGTGAAGGATAAATAACGAATTCGAGATGCTTCTTCTTCGTGTATTCCTCATTCAACGTTTCTAAAATCAATGTCGTTAAACCAGAGCCAGTGCCACCGCCCATTGAATGGAAAAACATGAATCCTTCCAAACTGTCACATAAATTACATTCTCGCCTAATAGCTTCAGAAACTGTTTTGATAACTTCTCGACCAATGGTATAGTATCCCCGAGCGTAATTATTCGCAGCATCTTCTTTGCCTGATACCAAACTGCTAGGTCGGAATAACCACTTGTACTGGTTGTTACGGATTTCATCTGTAACGGATAACAAGTACATACATTAGTGCAATACTGAAAGTTTCATTCGACTGATTTTCTACCCATCATTTCAGACATTTTAAAACCAAATAAGGTGAATTGTCCTCATAAATTGTAAATCGATGAGTTCTCAAAAACATTCGATAGCAGCTGAAACAGGTAGATGTAAAAGTATTTACCTATAACCAGAGGTTCTAAATCGACTAACACCGCTCGGGGCACAAATCTTCCAAAGTCTGTCTCTTCGAAAAATGACCCAAACGAGATTTCACGAGGTGGACAGTATTCGGGTGTGTCATTTTTAAAACCATCTGGCCATAGTCCGTGTTCTATACAGAATAACTCCCAGCAAGCACTCCCAACTTGGATTCCAGCTTGACCAATATGTATCGAGATGATTTCTTGCTATACAAAAAAAAAACCGGCTAAAAAAAACATAATAGAGCTACGTTTTTTTTTCGATATTGCTAAATCATCGTAAAATAGTTATGTAAGCTTATCAAAAACAAAATGGCGTGTAGAAGACCCGGAAAAATTCAAGTCATGAAATTACTGAAACAGCAACACCATGACTCTAATGCTCAGTATCGATAAAAAGCCTTTTAAATTACGCGAAACAAATGATAATTAATTCGTAGCAAGCGTTCAAAGCAGTTTAGTATAAAATTCAACGTACCATAAATTTAGAGCTCTACTTCTGAAAGTTTTTTGATGGAACTGAAGATAATTTGTTTTTTTTTCGAGGCAGACCCCAAAAATAAACAATTGACAGCCGCGTATTACGCTCGGAAAAATCGACTTCTTACACTTGAGAAGAAATGGGTTAACTCAAAAAAAAATTTATTTCAAACTAGAAAACAGAAAAGTATATGTAAATACAAGAGGATGGTTTTTCTAAATTAAACACAAAATTCCATTACATTAGAACGAGGTAAACAAAATGGATAATATATTTTAAAAGACATGAGGGGAAAAAATAATAAATGCAACACATCAATAAATTTCAATGATAAAAAAAAGTAAGTAGGTAGCTCATGTAAATTAACAGTAAGTAAATGCCTATTTAATAATTGGACTAGCAAATGTTTTCACATTGCAACACTTCATTCGAAATAATTCTGTATCAACTACAACTTTTTCAACTATTTCCAAAAAATTACAAGTAGGTAGGTACATGAAAAAATTGCGTTTTCAATTGCAATACTTTAACATTTCGTAAGTAATAGGTATTGACTTGGGAAAAAAATGATCACAAAAAAGTACAGCACACGTACTTATATTTCACACTCACACCGAGGACGAATTCGGAGATTTCTTCTTTAGTCGTTTTATCCGTTGACTACAGTATATGCGCAGAAATATGGCCAAAAACACGATAAATATGCCGACAACACCGATAGCGCCCAAAGCATGATGATACGTGATACACGATAAAATAATTGCAATGGCCTATAACAAAAAAAAAAAAGGTCGTTGACCAAAAACGGATATTTCTTAAAATGGCGAAGAAAAAATGCATACCTGTCTGACTGTCATTATTATCACAAAAACAACTGGACCGAAACACGAAATTGTGTAAAATATAAACAGCTGTCCGACAGCAGAGCATACAGATAAAATGAAACAATCGACCGCAAAACTTGGAAACTATAATTTCAAAGTAGAATGTTACTATCGAGCATTTGAAAGCTACGATTAAAGCACCCTATTCCATACAGGTATGTTACCTTTATCATAAAGTATAAGGAATCACTAAAACCTTCTTGTTGAAATAATGACACAGTAGTCAACAAACAAGAGAAAAAATTAACTCCACACATCATTTGCAGAGACGTAGCGGAGTATTTAGTGAAAAGTTTACTTTGCCAATTGGAAGTAAAACTATCAAATAACATGTATCCAACAATCAATACGACTCCAGAAAACGTAGTTACGGTTTCATCTGAAAATCGTTCATAATTATATTAAAAATCAATAAAAATTAAGTACATATGAAATGTAAAAAATACGTTAGAATTAAAAAATTAGTGTACCATTTTTTGTAGTATCTCTTGATCCAACTAAAAACATCGCCATACCAGAACAAATGAACAAGGCTGTGATGTACTCGTTATATTCATACTTCTTTTTAGAAACTACTTTTCCCATCAACATAACAGGGATTAATTTTGACGCTTTAGCAAGAACCTAAATGAAAAATATCAGCTTATAGGCGTACATTAATGCTTGAACAAAATCGCTTGTTAATTTAGATTATTATACTTCATTAGTCACTAATATTACCTGAGTAGGAAAACTGATGAACTTTAACGCTTCGTATTGACACCAGGAACTCATGATGTTTGAAAAGGAACAGTAAACGTATTTATAAAAGGGAACCGTATGCCGTGGTTGATCAAAAATTAGTATTATTATAGCGGACAGTAAGAATGCCAATATTCTGTTGACGAAAACTAGAAACTGCGAATCCAAAAATTGCCCTTTTTCGCCATTACTACTTACATATTGCTGAAAAATATTCAAACCATAAATAAGTAAGCCGGTTCCAAATTGAAACATGAAAATACTGATTTCGATTACTTGAGTCATAATTTTTTCTTGAAGTAGTCCCCATATAACATAAGCTCCCAGTAAACCTACAACACAAAAGAGAAGTTGGAACGTTTCTTGATAAAATGTTCGTGGTTTAGCGGATGCACTGGAATCCAAACTAACATATGCTTTTTTATCAGATCCAAAAAAACATTCTCGTATTACACGACTGAAGAAGTTTCGATCTGAAAATGAAAATGAACCAATGACATGGATACTCGTATTCAATAACAATTAAGTCGATCACATCGACGCAGTTTAAATGTGAACTATTTGTAAACTTTCAGACATTACACAATAACAATTACCTCCAGATTCTGCAATTTTACTACTCTTCACATATTGAAAAATAATGAAACCGGGTACAAAAATTGTTCCATATCCAAGCATATTCAAAGCCAAACGAAAAATCCAACTGTTTTCTAAATGTTCATCACCGTTATGTCGCAGGTAGTCCAGGAGAATAGCGAATGCCTTGGCAAAAGCGTACACGAATAGGACTGTCAAGAGAAGCAAGAGGCTAAAAAAAATCAAAGTTGTCATTTTCTGTGAGCAAATTAGGAGTAGATACATATATTTATTTTCATAGAAGCTGTCACTCTAAAAATTAAATTCCATACTTCAAGTTGAATTTAATTATTAAAATTCTCGCAAGAAAATAATTTAAATGTAACTAAAAATAAAAAACGTAATTATAACCAGGTTAGATTTTTCCAAGATTGAAATCTAAAAGTCAACTCACCATATAATAACTTGTGGTTTCATCGGTGGCATTTTCAGTATTTCAGATGAATAATTCGGCAGGTGTTTTTTTATTCGTACTGCGTTGCTAGTAAGTTACAGGTACGCCGTACCAACTCTGCACTCGGAATGGAAAACTTCACCTTGTAGATAAGAAAGCAATAGTATAATAACCTTTCAAAGATAAAATATTATCTAATTTTTGTGGCGAAACAACACGAAAAACGATTGTAACAGGTTAAGCACTCAAAGATACCCCTACAGTACAAAATAGTTGTTTTAATTAGGACATATCAATAATAACTCGTGGTTTCTCGACACAAAAATTTTAGATAACTACGCCCGTTCATTCACGAGTTAGTCACCGTATTACGTGGAGGAACAGTTCTGTATGAAAACTGCAGAACAATCTTGATTTGTATTCTATGCTGGGAATTGATACTTCAGTTAGAATGAATACAAAAGCTAATACTCACTAGAATTTCATTCATTTGTGTCACATCAGTTCATCTTCGAATTGATTACAGCACAAAAGACAACAGAGATATTCTATGGTGCAAAAAATCCTCTGCTTCTCTGTCTAATTAAGATACGTTTTTCAGGTTTAAAAGTACTTAGAAAACAATTCATGTTGTGATTCTAAACTGTTCACATTTTTGATCGATACATTTATGATTTAACTTGAAAAGAAAATTCGTGACGACAAAAATTAAGCATGAATTTTCAACAAATTCGATTTCCTCTTATCATCGAAAAACAGCTCTTATCAACATCAAAACTCAAAACGCATCAAATCTGCGCTTGCGCCAACCGCAGCTGCTTACTCGCGAAGCTTTTGAAAAAAAAAAAAAAACCGTTAAAATTTTCTCCAGTTTTGTATCACTTAACAATCAAAATAGTGTTAGGAAAGCGTCTTGATGCTTGTATTTTAATAAAATTTTCAACTAGTTGGATTACTCTGAATTTTATTTTAATTTTTTCAACCATCAACTCTAATAGTACAACATTTCCAGTTTCTCAAAATTATTAATCATCGATTTTCTCTCAGTGTTTCTCAATTTAGCTAATTATTTTATTTTAATGTTACCCGTTACGCATCCGTTTACTTTTATCACTCGTTTTTCCCCAAACAGGAAAAACTGCAGAAAAATTAATCAATCGACCCGTCGACCGGTGTAAATTAAATTTACCAGCGTTTTTTTGGTATCCTAAATAGCGTAATTTCTCTTATTCGTTGCGGAGTGTGGAGTTGTAGTTTCAGCTATTTGGGTGTGTTAGAAACTCTTCAGTCTTCAGAAAATTATTTCGGTGTTAATGTTTGCAAACAACTAAACCCAGTGGCATTGCGAGGGAAAATGTAAGATTTTGCGTTTTACCTTGATACACGAATTTTATATTTTTTAATTACAAAGCTGGCTTTTTGCAGATGAAAGCAGAAGATTTCATCGTTTTAGAATTATGTAGAAAATTACGTCGTGTTAAACATTCTCCGTATACATGTCCCATTGAAGAATGTGGTAAGGTGTATCAAGGAATTTGTGGTTTGCAGTACCATTTGAACCACGCAAATCACTCTATCACTAAACTAAAAATATTCTTCAATGAACTGCCGGACATTCCTACAGCAACGCCGTATAAATCTCACAGTAAGAATACATAATGCTCGAACTTTCATTAATTTTTATAGTGTTGTGCTATGTGATACTGATGTGTGACACACGATTAGGTCGTCGAAAAGGAAGATATGCTAGATTACCTGAACCTCCTCCAATTGTTGTTCAAAATGTGGAAGCTGCAGACGAAGGAAATCCTCAGACGTCAAGATCAATCGTGCAATTTGAAATGAATAATAAAACGGTGCATGTCAAAAATAAAACACCTGTAGAAATGAGTGTTAAAGAGGATTACGAAGAAGAATTTGGAAATAAATCCGTGGTATCCGATTAAAATGGAAATTATTATACTGTATCTGTCTTCGTGGAGTACTAATGAAAGTATGCATATAATTGATTGTAGCATACACACATCACTAACAATCTAACCAAGTGTTGGGATGCTGTTACGAAATTACCTACTGCCAATTATAGAGACATTTCATCTTACGACATACCAGATGCTACATCACTTCCGAATTCCTACATAAGGTAAAGAGTAAAATTTATTTTCTTCATAGAAATAAATTCAGTGTCTACACGGCATAATTTTATTCTAGATTTATTGAAAGATCTGCCGAAGAATTAGACGGTGAAGTTGAATATGATATGGACGAAGAGGACACAGCTTGGTTGGAATCGGCGAATGAAAAGCGAGCAAAAAATGATTTACCTCCTGTCTCAATGGAATCATTTGAATTACTGATGGATAGATTGGAAAAGGAATCTTACTTTTTAGTTGTAAGCTTTTCAACGTCAGAAATAGTGTGTAAATTCTATTTTCAATGTTAAAATCCTACATCTTTTGCACGTGCAGCAAATGAACAAAGAAGTGGACAGCTCTCTTGCTGTGATCGATGATGAAGCTGTTTGTTCGATTTGTTTGGATGGAGAATGTCAAAATTCCAATGTTATATTGTTTTGCGATATGTGCAATTTAGCAGTACACCAAGATTGTTATGGAGTCCCATATATTCCTGAAGGACATTGGCTGTGCCGGTTAATATATTTAAAACTTTTTCTTTCAGCGTGAGAGATTTCGTAGTACCTAATAGATGTTTTTGATTTTAGTCGATGTCTTCATTCACCTTCAGCTCCTGTAGATTGTGTACTTTGTCCCAACAATGGAGGCGCTTTTAAGCAAACAGATCGTGCTCATTGGGCTCATGTTGTATGCGCTTTATGGATTCCTGAAGTTCGATTCGCCAATACAGTAAGAAAAAATTGAAAAATATTTTTAAAAATTTTAAAAAACGTATTTTATTAAATCCACCTTGAATTAGGTATTTCTGGAACCAATTGATAGTATAGAATCAATACCAGCTGCTCGTTGGAGATTGACTTGTTACATTTGTAAACAACGTGGAGTGGGAGCTTGTATACAATGCCATAAGACGAATTGTTACTCTGCTTTTCATGTAACTTGTGCTCAACAAGCTGGCTTATATATGAAAATGGAAACAGTTCGCGATAATAGTCTTGGTAAATTTAATTTTTCCCCCGATTTTTAATTCGCCATACTGTTAGTATATGCGTATCGCAATAATAATTTTATTGATGTGTTGATTCTAGGAGCCGTACTTGTACAAAAAATAGCTTACTGTGATACACATGCTCCGATCGATGCAGAAAGCAAAGCTCGCATGCAAGCAGCTAATAAGAAAAAAGATCTTTCTACGTCGTCCAACGATAAAATGAAAAATGCCCGTAGAGTTCTAGCTAAAAAGCGATCAGTTGCTCCCGTCATATCCATTCCTACTATCCCTCCAGAAAGGTCGGTACTACTCAACATTCCAACTTTATTTTATTCTTACAAAATTATAATTTTCGCTTCACGCTTTGCAGAATACAAGAAATTGCTTCTCTTATTACAACACCAAAAAAATCTTATTTCATTCAACGATTAATCGCATATTGGACTTTGAAAAGGCAGTTTCGAAACGGCGTTCCTTTACTGAGGCGCTTACAGACATCACATTTAGCCCGCCGAGATGATTCGAAGCAATCTATTGAACAAATTACAGATATCGTTAGTTCCACTCGTAATTTCTACTTCAGGTTTCGACGTAAAGTTCGGTTAATTACTAATCGTCGTTTATTTTCTTGTATACAACAGAGTGAATTATACCGTCAGATGAAATATTGGCAAAGCCTGAGACAAGATTTAGAGCGTGCCAGATTATTGTGCGAACTAGTAAGAAAAAGAGAGAAACATAAAAAAGAATATGTCAAAGTGTAAGTATAACAAAAAATTAACCACAAATAATTCAATCTATGTATTTATTTTATCATTATTATGATTACTATTATTTTTTTTTTTTTAGGAAAGAAGAGTACGTTCTAACGGCTTTAAATCCATTCCATGCCTTTCTTCTAAAAGTCGTTTCTCAACTGAAGGCTAAAGATACGGGTGAAATATTTATTGAACCAGTCGATCAGAATGAAGTACCCGATTACGGTGATATAATAAAACACCCTATGGATTTACAAACCATGACTGAAAAAATTAAAGATTTCCAATATCCTAGTTTGGAAGCTCTTGAAGCTGATTTCAATTTAATGATTTCTAATTGTTTAGCGTATAATTCAAAAGAAACTATTTTTTACAAAGCCGGTATACGTATGAAAGAACAAGTACGTGCGTTTTTATTTCAAACTTATCGCAAAATAATCGGCAGAAGACTTATCTAGTTTCAACTTATTTCAGGGAGGAGCAATAATTAGACAAGCGAAGAAAGATTTCCTGAGCAATAGATTTGACATGACAACTGGCCTGCTTATCGATCAAGTTCCCTTTAAAGAAACTCAAAATGAAAAATCTAAAACGGAGTGCACTCCCGTCGAAGAGGTCCAGGTTGCCGAAATAGACAGGGAATTGGCAGCTATTGCTGATCCTAGTAATCGCATGGTTTGTTGATAACTATAATGCAAAAACATTACATATTCTTACTCGTATATCTCTCAATGCTCTGATTCATTTTTTGATTTTTCTTTTCACTCCAGGGTGATAACGATATCATGTGTAAATTATTACAATTGCTAGATAAAAGTGAATTACTCAAGCATAAAGGAGCCAAAATGAAACGTCTGAAGTTGGTTAAATTACAAATGGCTGCTATAAAACGGAAACAAACTCGTCAGATTAAAGCTCAGTTGCGAACAAATGGTGGGCATATCTATTTGAAAACTGACTTTCAGTTTTTACTTCATTTATGTATTCTGTCTTATTGAAAAATCTTGATTCAGAAAAAGAAGATAAAATAGTCGAATCAGAAGCGAACGAACGAATCAGTTGTATCATACCTGAGAATTTGGAAAATATTACTATACCTTTAGATGAACCAATTGCATGTAATGCCGATAATTCACCAGGTATCTTATTCATTTATTTATTGTTAATAAATTAGCATTACTACATAACTTCGAACGAATATTTGTGTAAAAAAATGTGAGTAAAATTTCTTAATTGCCATTTTTCAGACAAGAATAAAAAAAAGCGAAGAGAGGTTTCATTTAATGATACGACTACTACGCCGTACAGAAAGAAACAAGATGTTACTATCGTACCTAGTAAGTTGAAATTTAATTTGAATTCGATTAGGAAAATTATTATTAAAAAATTAACATGATAATTTTTTCAAAAAATTTAGATACATCCGTCATTTTTAAAAGGCCTGATAATCCTCTCAGCGGTGACTCAGAGTGAGTACATTTGAAATGAAAATTTTCATTTAAATTACTGTAAATCATCCAGCGTTTTTTTTTTTTAGAAAAAAATCGGTTGTTATTAAAAGAAGAAGAAATAAGCGTTTATCAAACACCACACCAGGATCAAAGCCTGTCATACCGAATTCTGAAAGCTTCAAAATTTATAGATCAAGTAACGGTAAACTGTTGCTAGTCTTTTTACATCATCACAAAACTACTCACTTTATTAATTCTCGATCGTTTATAAAATGTCTTAATAGAGATGCCTGATGAAACTGACGAGGACACACAAAGCAGTAGTAGTAGCTGCTCTTGCCCGGATGATGAATCTGAAAATTCTTCAAGTGATAGTGAAGAAAATACTACTGAAACTGGAAATAATGTGGAGGAAGACGATGATAGTGAAGATGACGACGACGACGATGACGACGATGATGATGATAATGATGACGATGACGACGATGACGACGACGACGACGATGATGAAGATGACGATGATGACGACGACGACGATGATGATGATGATGATGATAACGAAGATGAAAATAATGATACGTAGTGACGATGAAACATTTGAGTAAAGTAGTAATTATGCCTATAGTGAACTTGCATTCAGTTGATTATGATGCATTTTTTGTGTGTCAAAATCTGCTTGTCTACCAATAAAACTTTGCCATCAGTATTTTTTCTGTTATTTATTTTTTCATCAAATTTTTCTGTAAACTATGATTATTATCATTATGATATATAAGTTTTCGTTTTTAAAAATATTTGTAAGATTTATTTATTTTTCATGTGTTGAGTCATTTAGTATGTATATTCAGACTTATTTCTACCACTGTGTTTTGCTTGGAAGTTTGAAGTATCATGAAGTTATTTCTATGTATGTATGTATGTATGTATGTATGTATGTATGTATGTATGTATGTATGTATCAATAAAATTTTATTTGTATTTTTGCGTAATTTTATTTTCTTTAGCGAGAAAAAAATTCCATTCTCAGACTAACATTTCCAATGAATAATTTCGACAATTATTTCACTTTATACGTATCAAACATGAAATTTCTGAAGAAAATCTTTTTCAAAAGTGCTTTCAAAAATCCACTCTGAGTTTCTATAAATTGTATTTGGAATGAAATTCCAATTACAAATAATTATGTACTTTGGTATTTGCAAAGCCGTGGGCACAACGGGATTTAAATGTAGTAAGTGAGTAAACATATTATGCAAATTAATGTAACACGACCAGTTCGACCCTGGATACGTGAAACCTAAAACGCAAGTAAACAAAAAAAAATTGAAGATGCAAATGCCAATGCGTGCCAATATCTAACGAGTGAGTTTAAGGTGGTTCTTCGCGTTATCAGGGGTTGTATAAGCAACAGGGACACGTAATGTATTTTAAATGAGGCTGTTTCTGCAAGATTTTTCAAAAACGGCTGAACGGAATTTGACAAATTTTGGATATGTTTCACAAAAAAGCATTCCTGACACCGCTACAGAGCCCTTTTTTCAAGTTTTAGCTTTCACGAAGAAAAAAAAATTGAAAATCAGCTGGAAAATGGTCATTTTAAAATGGTGATATTTCTCATTATATCGAAAAAATCAAAAAAA
>FIZT01059102.1:0-24722 GCA_900065295.1 Paracoccus marginatus | reverse complement strand
AAGCGAAGCGCAGAACTGTACACATTCCTTTTTCTGTAATAAATTCATATAAATTCCCCCCCCCCGAGAAAATAATAATCAATTTTAAAAAAACATGCGTTTGTCAAGTAATTCTTTGTTTTAAAACGAAGACAAAGCTCCTATACTTCAAAAATTTGACTCTTGCGTAGTGGCCCGCCTGCTACGACTTTTTTTCCTTTTTCGCTTTCGAGTCGTTGTGGCGCCAAGTTTAATCCAACTCGCGAATAGTTTTATTTAGAATGGCGGAAAAAATTACTAAAACAAAACTCGTTGAACTTGTCTAATTGATGAGGTCAATACCTATTTACCTACTCGTGAATGTGCTACAAATTTTATTCTAGTTTCATCTTTACTCTTGCAGAAAATGATGAAACATTGCTCTGAAAACTCATGTAGGTACATGTGTGTGTGCGTAGTTTACCAGACTTTTTTATTCGTAAGAGGGGATAAAAACTATTTATAATGAGTTAATGACTAATGAGATGGGGACCATCATAGGTAGGTAGGTATAGGTACATACATTATTTAATTGCAAAATTTTTGATCGTGTGAAGGTTGAAAATTATTAGTACGAATTGTCGCATACGCACATGTTGGGTGCGTTGGTCGAAATTCATCGAGAGGTTTGTATCTTTGTGTAAATGAAGGAAGTCAACGACGATAATTTTTCACTATTCAATCGGCGGAAACGCGTTATCATCATCATCGTCGTCATCTCTATTCATACAATTACGTTCGCAGCAGTTTGAAGTAAACATGGTCGTGTAATTCCCTTTATCGTGATAGATTACATATTATGTTTGCAATAACGTAGTGAACAATTTTTCTAGATATTTCATGTTTTCGTTCGGGGGTTTGTTAGTGAAAATAATATATCTTTTCTACTTACGTGTGTTGTTCAGAGAAATTGTTTGGGTGTCATTCTTAGGTTCTGAACTTCGAATAAATAGATAGAGTATCTAGTTTTCTACAGATTCGTCTGTTACTTATATCAAGTATACGGAATTTAAAATGAGCGAATTAGGGTTTCCTTTTGAAATCATCATACGAGGAGAGTGAGATACTGTATCTTAAATTGGAAATACTTATTATTGAAAACGAGGGACGGATTAGAAGGATTAATTGAACTCATACGAGTACAAAAGTTAGTGGAAGGGATCATCTGTAAAATAACTCACAAAAATTTTCGTCTGTAACTGTAAGTTACAGTAAATGTTAAATCCTATTTGCTAGTCGTAAGGTTGCGTAATAATCTCAGCCTAGGAATTTCCTCGTACTGAAATATGTAGTTGACGACACCTGATCTTGATTTGCATTTAAATGTAGCTGTTTCAACGTAGTTTCAACCTTCAACTGATCTCGTGCGGAAACGGAAGTCTACTACGTTTTGTTCGCTTTGCACTCGCGAGCATGTGTCATTAGTTGCCTATTGCGTTACTCGTAGGGGATGATTTTTGTATCAATAATGTGGAGTTTTTCGACCTTGATAATTTTTTCCTCTTCCCATGCGTAAATACGTAGATGAAGAAAATCTAACATCGAGCTTTTATTCATGGTTACAGGTAAAGATTGCCAGGAAGCTCAACACACTGCAGATATCGTTCCAATCGTCGTTGGCTGTGTTCTAGCCTTATTGGTGATCGCTGTTTTGGTAGCGTACTTGATCAGCCGCAGAAGATCGCAAACCAGAGGCTATCTCAGTATGTAAACAAAAAAAAAACTCGAAAGAATCTACCCTCATCTCGAACGCGTGAATAACCCTTCCAACCAAAACGTAAACCTTTCATCGCAAATAATTTACATGTTTTTTATATTGAAAAAATCTACGTATTAAAAAAAAAAAAGATAAAATCATTAAGTGTTTATTATGCGAGTGAAGTTGGAATTTGTACATCCGCATAATACCATCGTATCGTACATATGTCATTATGACATTCAATTACTATTACCTAGGTACCTTTTTTTTTCCTTTTTTGTACGAGATAACAATAATTATTACCTCTACAGATAGTATTATTTGATTATTATTTTCCGTTTTGCTACTCGCTAACGTTGATTCGTTTGGGAACAAAAGTTGTTTTGACTGCTAAAAAAGAAATGAGAAGGTAGTTTTAACGCATTTCTTCTTCATTTATAACGTTTATTTTGTTTTATTATTTTTCCGTATATATTTTCGCCTATTTACCTACCGAATCTGTTTTTGTCAAGTTGCGAAAAGTGGTTACCCTGTTGTTTTCAATGGTGTTTTTGTTGGAGCTGTTGATACCTAATCCAACTTGGTTGAAATTTCAATAGGTACGTAAGGTCGATTTGAATAGGATCATTTTTGAGTAACCACTTCGTATTTTATGTATGTGTATTGTATATTTATTCATTTATTTTTGATTTTTAAAAAAAAATTTTAGTGTATTGTAATTTTATTATTTACGAAGTTTTTTTTTTCAAATACTTACCATGTAAGATGAAATAACAACAACAACGTCGCAAACTGATGCATGTATTTTTTTATTGTTTCTAAATTACCCCCCTCAATTGGTAATTTTTAAGATGTCTAACGCAAGTTGTTGGAATTTCATTCGGAATTGTAAACAATTTGAAAAGAAAGTACGGAATTTAGACGGCAAGACGTGATAAATTGTGTGATCTTATCGTAATAATTAGGTTTGTTGCAGTTATGTCATTATATTTAATTTATTATCAATATATCTTACGCGTATCCGAAGTTATTGTTCTTTTTCTCGTGATAGACTGCTAGTGCGATGCACGAAATACAGTTCACGTGATCCAACTAACAGTTAATCCTATATATTGCCTGGGTAGGTACTGTGCGGCGAATGATACAACTCACTAGTCACTTGATTGAACTGATGAAATGGCTGCTTCCAAGAAATAATTGTACTTGACCAGGTAGAAAATAGAAACGAAGGATTTCGAAAAATGTAATTTTTGGAATGCGAATGCCAAAAATGATGAGTTTGGGCATCGTGTATTTTCCTCGTCAATTGATGTAAATTGTAAACTGAATATTGCATAAATCAATAATTTTATGAAAACAGGAAAACAACCAGGCATATCGTAAACATACTGAATCAACAAAAATATCAAACACTTCACATCGCTCAAGTAAAATAATACCTAGCGAAGAATTTGAAACAAAAAATTGGTTTATTATAATCTATAAACCAATCGACAAGAATACACGAAGTTGAAACCAATAATAAACTTCGCAAGAGGTACATGTAAAATTTAGTTGTCCAACAGTTCTTAAAAATAAACACTCTTTTTAATCGCGCCTTTTCTATATTATAGAATTAGTGATATTTTTCTTCGTTGTACTGCTCTGAGTGGATGTTTCCGCTTCCAAAGGTTCCAAATCAGCTAAAGCAGAATGTTGTTTCAATAGCGTAATATAATCGTCTTCCTTTTGATTAATTTTATCATCATATTCTGGTCCTATACTCCATAACGTTTCAAGATCGTATTTCAAACGACAATCTTTCGTTTGAAAATGTAGAGCTATATTTCCTACGAAGACAAAGCGCAAATTAGAAAAGGAGAACATTATTTCACGAACAGATTATTCCGAAATACGTACAGGTAGTACTCTCACCTAAGTCTATAGCCATCCACTCATCAGATTTTCTACCTTCTATAATAGGAAAATAATCGCTTTCGGATTTTTTTCGTTTGTATAATTTTCTAATAAATTCAGCCATAGCTTTCATATGTTTGGAAGATTTCCCTGATACGATTACCATGTGATCCACGTATTGATATTCCGGTGGTACGGATAAAACACATATGTTCTTTGCGTTCTCTTTACGTAGAACGTCGACTAGTTCTTCAACATCAAATACCCCATTAACACCTCCTAAAATGAAATAATACGTCAATTCGAAAGATTGCTGATTTCAAGAAGCTCAACTAAAAAGTACGATTTTTACTTTCGACGTTCATTCCGGCAAATTCGTCGTCTTTTTCTTCATCCTGCTCGAACAACTCCGGATTTTCTAACCGCAACTGTCTCTCTTCGTCGATATCTAAAATTACTGGGGAGTCGTAATCAGCAAAGAATTTATATTTACCAACTCCAGACTGAACTTTTTTCATTTCGGTAGTATCCTTGTCATCTGTCTGATCGGGAGAGGAGCTGTAATTCTTATGATTTAGAAAATGGGTATTTTTCATTTTTTCGGAACCATCCGAGTCGAAAATTGTTTGACTTGTTCGTCGGCTCGCCGATCTAGAAACGTTTCGAAATAGCACACCGAAGCCTTTTCGTAACGTAAACATTGTTGTAAATTTCCATTAAATTTGTAAAAATTGAAGTACACTTTGGCAAAAACAAGTGAAAAGTAGAAACTTTCGAAATTCTTTTCTAGTTGTTACTAGTTGTACTGATAGTACTGATAAGTGATAAGGTAAAAACATTCACGTGGTGCGCTCTCAATGCATCGACCCATCGACAGAGATGAGATATGTATGTCCGCAGACTGAGGCACGTGTACGTGTAGGTCTTGCTAAAAACTGATGAATAAAATGTACTGAAAAAGATATGGTACAATTAGTAAGTACTTACTTGTCAGAAATATCATTTCCAATTTTTATTCAACAACTTTCCGTGTTTCCAGTATAATGTATATTCCTCATCTATGCGTGTTTCCCTAGGTACCTGAGAAGAAGAAGTTCTTGGCAGAATTTTTGACGAATATCAAAATTTAGAAACGTAGACTTCGGAACACATTTCAAATGAAGGATGAAATTTGCAATTCAAATTTTGAAATTACTCTGTTTACGTATTATTTCAATGAAAAAGACGCAAAAGAAAAAAAAATATATATGTACTCGGTGTTAATACAACATTGAATATAATAAAAAATATTACAAAAATGAATTATTATAACATATAATTAAGAAATAATTTAGAAGTGATTTCATATCAATTTCATCAACAAGATTCACCCAATGAAAGTAATACCTAGTCCAGTAAAACTAGATGTCATTTCTGCGGGGAATGTTCAACGTGTTTATACTCGTTCGCTGTTTTTTGCGATGTTAAAATTTCTTTTCGCGTATCTTCGAACGCATTATAAGATTTCAGCATGTCGAGAAGGAATTTAGCCTCTTCGTTGTTACTTTCGGCATCTTTTTCGAGTGATTCCAAATTATACAACGCATGCTTGTTTTCTAATTCGGCTAATCGCAGCTTGGTATTCTTATATCGTGATTCCATCAAACGTAATTTTTTCCTCAACTTATTTTTAACTAGTTTTGTATTGGAAACACCAGTATAATTGCTTTTAGTGTTTGTTCCACGACTAACCACGTATACATGTCGACTCATATCAGGAATATCAACAATAGGTTCATAATCCATCGATGAAGTGCCCTCAATTCTAGATGCATCGAAGTTCTGAATATTTCCATTATTTGCATCATCGATAATTCCCACAGGTTCATATATAACTTCTTGAAAATAACCTGCGTCATGAAGTTCTTCCTCATAATCGGGTTGTACGCTAGTGTCTTCCTGAACAAAATCATTAGGGTCTTCGATGCTAACAATATTTCGAGCCGTTTGACATACCTTCTTGAAAAACTGTCTGGGCAAGTCAGTGGAATAGTTACTAAATACAGAAGGAACGGCGTTTGAGGTTAAACGACAAACGTTGGGGTGAACTACGATGTCTTCAGGAAGAAAATGCCGAGCGCAGACGTAACTATGGTCGCCTAAGGCACTAGATATTTCCATCTCCAGCTCCATACCTGAAACAATACCTCGATTAGATATGAGGCAATAAACGAAGAAAAAATAATGATAAATTCTTACGTCTGTTTTCTAACGCGTATAAATCTTCCAGTGACGATTTCTCTTCATTTTGAAGAGCTGTGAAGTTCAAAATAATTACAGCTAATGAATAACGATCAGTAAAAAAAAAAGTTCCAAACTGAATATTGACTTACTAGCTTCAACTATAGCAGAAATCCATTGATTGCGTCTTTTGAGATCGCTAGGAAATTCGAAAGTTTTCAAAGTTGTGGTGGATTTCTTAGTTTGACACATCGGTACGACGCAAATCAAATAACCGCTTTTCGTTTTTCTATGATTGTAGTATTTTCCCATTACGTCGGTTATAGCGGTACGGTTTAAAAAATGAAATTCAAGATTTGAAGGATTTCAAGCAAAAAAGACCACTTAGTTGCATCGACCGACACAAAAACACGTACTCATTGCAGGCTCAGTTCTAAAACTGATCACACAAGGTGACTAATTTGAATCAAAACAGAATTACACATGCAAAATGAATACTGATGTTGACTGATGTTGAAACTTATCACCAAATTCTCTAACCGTTTCAATTTTCAGTAACTTAACTAACTTCCATTCCAAAATTTTAACTTTTTTCAATTAGTGATAAAAAATTGAGAAAAAAAACAAGCAGGGATACAGGTGTCCCGGCAATAGGGCCCTACCTTACCGGCAAGAGGGTTTCCGTGATTGGATGCAAGAACGAACGAGAACATAAAAGAACGTCACATTATTTTTTCCCGAGAACGAACGAAAGAACGAACGATTTGCGTGGTTAGTCAATTTGACTACATGTACAATACATAATAGTCAATTAGTCAAAGGGTTAGTGAAGAAAAATTATATCAATCAATGGGTATAATTTCATCTTTCCGTAAGGTTCTAAGGTTGAAGTAGAAATCTGAGTTCCTCATTCATCGGTTTAACACTCCACATCAGTTGTTTCCTCATTCCTCTCCATTAATCCAAGAATTCATTTTAAACTTCATCAAAATGGTACTTTTATTCTTCTACTATTTGACCAAATAATATTTCATTATGGCATAATATTCACTTTGTTGTACAGCACGGTCGACTCAAGGTACGAACCACTGCTGAAATGCAAGCTCTCACTAAGAAGAAAGAGCAAGAAAAAGCCAAGTATTACCGATCTCAAATGGATAAAATATTAGCCAAGGTACTTGAAAACTAATGTATTAATTTATCGAACGTCGTCGGTACAAACGTCGTTCTCATTTCAGAGAAAAGAACAACAATTAGATGAAGAAATGCTGACATTAACCGCCGATATTTTAGCCATGAACCCGGACGTAGCTACTTTATGGAACATTCGTCGCGAATCTTTGCTCAAAATGAAAGAGTAGGTCGCCTAATCTCAACCTAAGCAGTTGGGTTATCACTCGAATGAGATCATTAACCGAAGTCGTTTTCACAGTGCCGTTGAAGATGTAAATTCGGTCGTTGAAAAAGAGCTCAAACTGACCGAAACCGGACTACGAGTGAATCCAAAATCTTACTGCGCTTGGCATCATAGATGTTGGATTTTAGACCACTATTCCAACGAGCCTAACTGGGAACGTGAATTGAAGCTATGTACAAAATATTTAGAATTGGATGAGAGAAACTGTGAGTATCTTCGCTACAAATAAAAATATACTAAAAATATGAAATTAATTTACAACTATATGGCAGTTCACTGTTGGGATTACCGAAGATACGTAGTGGATCATCACTGCATCGAATTAGAAAAAGAGTTGGAGTACAGTTCGCAAAAGTTAGCCTCGAATTTTTCCAATTATTCGGCTTGGCATTACCGAAGTAAACTCATACCTCGTATTTATTGCGCGTTCGATCGCGAGAAGTTGATCGAAAACGATATCTATCGACAAGGTGAATGAAAATTCGGGTAAAGTACGTGTACATCTCAGCTTGTATGATATTAACAGTAGCATGGTCTGTACAGAGGTATCGTTGGTAGAAAATGCTGTCTACACGGATCCAAACGATCAGAGTGCATGGTTCTATCATCGTTGGTTACTTGGTCATATTACTAATTCGGTGAGAATTATTCAAGCTGGCGTCGATTCGTCCAATTCACTCGTGTGGGTTGCTGTTCATCCTACCACTTCCGAAATCTCCGTTAAAGGCTTTGGAAACGACGAATGGGTGTTTTTAAACGAAGATAGATTTTCCAATATATTTGTACGTTTGTCTTATCGAATACTTTTTTGAGGGGAATATTCTTCTTAATAATTACTTTTTTGGTTTTCATTTGCAGATGAAGAAGTTAGCTCATGGAGATTCTGGTGAAACGGGCAAAGTTACGTTGTTTTGTAAAAATGAAGAAGTAGATTCGGTGGATTTAAGTACAAATCAAGTCTTCAGTAGAAGTGCTGATTTCAAACCAGTTCTCAGTGATACTGAAAAAAATTACCTCAATCAGCAATTAGAATCGTATAAGCAATTAGTTCTACTGGAACCTGACAATAAATGTGAGCTATAGAATATTCAAAATTTCGCAACTTTGAACTGGTAAAGTTATCCTATCTACTACCTACTGAATATTTTCAGGGGCTTTACTAGCTATGAATTTAATTAAGGAAAAACTTGGCGAAGAAGTTGACATAAATACTTTGGAAAAATTGAAATCTATCGATAAGTTACGAACGAACTATTATTCTGATCTCAGTAAGTATAATAAAAATCATTGGCCAACTAATTTCGCGAAATTGATATCGATTCAATTTATTTTCTCAGTCAGTCGCTACAAAATGGAACGAAAACTGAGCTCAATCAGTAATTGGAGGGGTAGCTTCGTCGCTGGAAATATGTGCTCGACGGCGTTTTACCATTGTTACTACTTTACTCATTTTCAAGAAGTCGATTTGAGTGAAAATGCACTCGGAGATGGCGTAATTGAAAAATTAGCTGCGCTGTTTTCTTGTCGAGTAAGCTTTTTCATTATGATTTTAGCCGAATAGCTTCGGTATGTAAAGTTGCCAACACTCGTGACTAAGTATACTGATGCATATTTCAGGTGTTGAAATTGAGAAATTGCGGAATCACCTCGATTAATTCATTTCCTGCGTTGAAGAACCTGCGTACGTTAGATTTAAGTCATAATCCTATTAATTGTGATTCAACACCGGCGGGCTTATTGAACTGTGATTCCTTACGAGAATTTATCTGTGATCAAACTTTTATAACTTCCTCAGTTTCCGATCACATTCAATTAATATGTAAGACGAGATCTATGAGCAATAATTAAAGTCGACCAGGCCCCATGGGCTGAACACACACCAACGTACAAATTTATCTCTATAAATGTTTATTTCACGTATCCATCTTAATATTAAAATGCTATCGAATCGGTATTCTAGCAGGTTATGGGTCCAGTGTGTTGATCCTACATCCTGGGCCCATAACCTGTTGAAATATTGATTACAAAAAATGGAGAACGGAATTTCGATCCGGTAACGTACGAATTTCGCTTCCGGAAATTAAACGCTAACGAGTCGGCGGGACATCGTTAATTTTTTATCAAAACGTAGAACGTTCAATTTTCAGGTATTCTGTTCTTGTAACATATTTTTGTCAATTAAAATTCTATTTTACCAAAATGAATTCCAATGATTGAAATAAAATTTGCCATCGTTAACTACAAATGAATATATTAATTGAAAAAAAAATGAAGTGGCGCGATAAAAAAAATGCAAGGAATAAAACAAAAAAGTACGGAATTAATTAACATTTTCGTAATTCACAAAATACAATAATATATAAATAACAAAAACCGCTAACAATATAAAACGTTGACATAATATTATTGCGTAATTATTGTAACGTGAACTAGTATTCTTTTTCGGCATTTCATTATTCAGAGAGAAAAAAAAAGCAAACTGGTACTTTCATACGAATATTTAACCATTGCGATATACCTAATTATAAATTAAATTCTAAAATTTACGAATGAAAATTTGCAGTTCATAGTGACTAGTACTTCTTCGAATGTGATTCCATCTCAGCTGAATTCGTCGTCGTTTTCATCTTTGAATTGAGTAACTGAATTGTAATGCTCGCCTAATCCGTACATGTGCCTGTGGTAAGTTAACGTTATAGCAGAAGGTCCATTAGATTCGTATTCATTTCCAACAAGAACGGCGGGACCTTTAGCTTGAATAACTTCGATAGGACGTTTCAATACGTGGGAAAGCGCGCGCAACTAATGATGCGTAAAAAACACACGATTAAAAAAGGTTCCAAAGAGCGTTGGAAAAAGTGATGAATACCTCTATTTCTCCTCCCCAGGCAGTGGTGTCGGCGACTTGATCACAATATTCGCTGTATTGAGACTCCGTCAGCATACTTCCAGTATCGGGATGGCTCAAGTATGGAAGAAAGTCTACTCTATTTTCACGCAGGAAATTAGCGGTACTTGAGCGTAACTCTAGCAATGTGGGACTTTTTCCGTCGAGTTCTTTGACACGATGAATTATGGCGTTATACAGACTGCGGAAAAAAAATTACGGAGTCAAATAATACGACGGTAGACGGTAACGAGAGAAGGAAAAAAAAAACATTCGAGCTTCACTCACCAGTTACCATCGGATGGTATTTCACTTATCATTAAACCTTTTTCTTTCAACAAACGTTTGATTTCTTCAGTTTCCAAATGACGTGCGCCATTCAAATTAGTTTGATCTTGTTCTAGAATACGTAACTCGCGTTCTTTAAGCTGAGTAGTTTTACGATTACGCCTTTTTTGAGCTTTGCTAATTCTTTGCGATTGCGAAGCTTCGTTAACGGCTAAATTTTCCATATCCTCGGAGAGAGTATCACCGTTTTCCGATTTAGGGTCCATATCGTTCTACCAGAAATACAACATGGTGAATTTACTCGTGCCACAATGCAAGCAATTATACAGTGTTTGTAATGTACCTTAGCTTTGAATTCGGCAATTTCATCCTCTTGTCTTTTAATGGTTTCGGCTTCCAAACGAGCTATCTCCTCGGTGACTTCTTTTTTACGTTTTTTATCACCTTTCGAAGCGGATTTCTTTAATGCTTGAAGTTTACCTATGGTAAGAAAGTTCAACTAGAAAATTGCTCCGCGATCGATAATTATTAAGGACACAGGATCGAGCAATTAGCGCGTCAGCTTACCTTGCAATTCCTTCTTTTCCTTACGGTGTCGCTGTAGAATTTCTTCGTAATCTTCCTCAACGTGATTCTCTGTATCGGACATGACTTTAATTAATTACCGGTACCGATTAATTTCATCAAAAAATCGCCTTTTTCGAAAAAAAAAAGGTAAAAATTTGAAAATTTGGAATTTTTTTCGATTTTGACAACGAAGTTAAAAAAGTTCTGATTTCGAGTTGTCATCCGGCGTTCAGAGTTGTATTTTGCAGACGGTTGAAAAAGTACAAAATTCGTTGTTCAAAACTGATTTTATTCTTTTGAACTTCTCTATAGACGAATTAAAATACAATGATTCAATTATTTTCAATTTGAAAATTGAATAATTGAAAGTTTAATCGAATACAAGGAAACAAACTGGAAAAAAATTCTAAATGAAAAAATATTCGAATCACCCGACTGAAACCGAAGTAAAGGAAACTTTGATTCCGTGTTTTGATTCTGCGATGAAGTTTTTTTTTTCAGTTTTTACAAAATCGTTATCATCGCTAGCTTTCTTGCTTACATAATTTTTTGATTGAATCACTCCATTTTTTATGAAAAAGTTCGTGCTACTGGTGTATAATAATTATCTAGTACACGTAGAGTGAACATTGATTCTAAATTCATTCAAATTCAGCCATTACTTGGTAAAAATGAAGGATAAAATCTTGCCAGGTATATTTTTTTCAATATTTTTAGCCGTCACCGTGAAAGAACTTCTCACCGAAACTCCGCAAAATGATAAAGTAATCCCAGAAACCAAATTGAATATGCGTCACACGAACGTACCCACCATTACAATACAATACTGGTGAGTATTCTTTGAAGTGGACTTTACTTTCTACCTATAATTTCACAATATGTGTCATCTTTACAGTCACTCTTGCGGATATCAAAAAGCTTTCCAAGAATATGCTCAAATTTTGAAAGAAAAGTATCCAAATATCGACGTACATGGCGAATACTACGAGGCCAATGGTTTATACACTCTGCTGGCCAGATTCTTGGTAAATTTTCATCGAATTCGTGGTACTCTAATGAAACACGTAATTTCTAATTTTGTCCCATCTTTCAGAATTTCAGTCGAATGGTATTGATTATTTTGATAATACTGCAGAAGAACGTATTCCTTATGTTAGGATGGCAAACTCCTAACTGGTGGATGTGGTGCTTAAATAATAAAATTTACGCCTGCCTAACCATTTTCTTCTTTTCAAATATGTTCGAAAACATGTTGATCTCATCTGGTGCATTCGAAATATCCATGGATGGTAGGTCCTACCTTTATTGCTAGCTCTTGCCTAAGATTTTATTAAGCGCCCATTTATTTCGCAGGTGTACCTTTATGGTCCAAGATTGACAGCGGAAGAGTACCTCAACCTAAAGAATTGTTCCGAATTATTGATAGTCAGATGAATTTCGAACACACCTTTGAGCCTTCGTATACGACATAAAATTAGATCAACTAAGGGACAACGTGTGCTATTCAGATTGACGCGCCCTGATTACAAATTATTTCCACTAAATCATTGTGATTTGTGATAAAACTCCAAGGTATTATTCCTTATTCATTCGGTGTTCATTATATTTTTTACAAAAATTTTACAAATACCTATTACCTACCGAGTCGTACGTGTGTGTTTATTCTGAATTCGCTTTGTGAACGGTAGAATTCAATCGTCATCTTGTGTAACTCTACCGTATTCTTATCTTTCATTTCAAGAGTGACGTCCGGTCAAAGTCGTATTCTATTGTAATTAAAATTATGCTTTACTTCGGTTAGTTATTTGAATTTTTCATTTTGTTCGTTGATTATGATTATGATTATGATTATTGATTATTACAGTAGCTGGTATGTGAACTACTCTGTTTTGTATAATCTTAACGAAGCTGTAATTTTTATATATTATAATTTGTAAATACCTGTAGTCAAATTGTCTTTGCTAAGTTTACTTTTTAATGGAAAATAAAAATACGTTTTAATGAAAATTATTGTTTCACGTTTCATGTTATTCGGTAGTTTGAAAGAAGGTCCAGGTATTTCTATTTCGTGTGATCTTAGATTGAAAAGTAATGAGTATACACAATGAGCAAATTTTTATTAATCTTTTTTTTACAACGGATCAACAATTAATTACAAGCTTAATTCTTAAGGCAGTAAAAAATATAATTGGAATTGTGTAAGAACATGAATAAATTATCACAAACAACGTAATTTTTGAAACATTTTTCAGCTAATTTGGTAGGTATTTTTATGACCACGAGGGATAATATATTACTTACACACAACAAAATTACCAAACGATCGACATTTCTCTACTTGAAATTTGATTTTATAGTTAAAAATTAAACAAGTAGGTATTAATTACATATAAAAATAATCGATACGTGAACTTCTTACAACGCAAACTGGTACCTTTCAAATACCTAAATAAAAAATCGACTTACACTCCGAACGAACATTGTTATTTACAAAATGACTAGTAAAAAACGAATTTGATTATTATTTTTAATATCCGGGCCTATAGTAGAGTCTTCCAGGTTGTCGTGAAACGACTCTGCGTTCTTTTTTTCTGAGGCAAACAGCACACCTGCTTATTCTCGTCTGTCCGGTGTTTCCTTTCAAGGTCTGTTCTTTTGGTTTTCTGAACATGTCCGAATCTCTGATGGTGGCTAACCAATACGAGAACGACGATGTGAAATAGTTACAAGTGCCTTTACCGTGGCATTCGATGAAAGGTGAGGTACGGAATTCTTTCAAACACGATCCAGGACTGACTAACGATTGGCCTCCACCTTGAGCTCCGGCGTCGATGTGCTGTGAGTGAGAATCAGATTAATTAAAATAATAAAACTCAAAAATCTTTGAGAAAGGAATTATACCATTAGGAAGCTGTAACCGTTCCATAGTTCTTCCCAGCCGTTAGGACATGCCGGAATCGAGGATGTTTGACTGTGGACGGAAATAGCTCTGGTTTCAGCTTCGCATACCGAGCACCTGAATCGAAATTATCGAAATGTTAAAATTTAATTACCAACAGAGGTCTAGTATGGCCAGTAAGATACACGTCACCTCGATATGTATTTTTTGACGTCGGTAGCTTGAATATTGACCATCATCATAGACATCGGTTCGGGAGTACTGAGCCAATAACTGTAATCGTTTCGGCTGGCGTAATTACAAACGTTGTTCAAATCACAGAATAAGAAAGGCATGGTTGAGAATTTCATCAGACAGCTACCCGGGGCTCCTATAAAAATAAGCAACAACAAACGCGTCAATTTTTACACTTTTTCCAAAAAGTACCCTCTCTTCTTTCGTTCAACTTACCTAGATCTTGACCCTGTGCTTTGGAATTACCCATAAAATGGAGTAACGAATAGCCAGACCAGAGCTTCCTCGAATTACCGGGGCATTCTGGCACCATATCGGTTTGCGAATGGTACGTGAAGTAGAAACCTCGATGAGGTACTGGTCTAGCCGGCTGGGCCGCATCTCCTGGTCTTCCTCGAGGTCCTAAAAAAATATAGAAGTCGAATATACGCGATGTTTTTTGTCGGCGAGAAATTTCACGTTAACTTACCAGGTATTCCTGGAGCTCCTGAGATTCCTACGTATCCTGGAGCACCGATATCTCCCTTGAATCCTGGGGGTCCTGGCAGGCCATCCCTTCCTGGGTATCCGAGGTCGCCTCTTGGACCTTTCGTTCCTTTGAGTCCTGGCAAGCCGGGAGCTCCATCTGGGCCGTAAAATCCTGCTTCGCCAAGTTCCCCCTTGGGTCCTATCACTCCTCGATGAAGGGATAGATTAAAAGCGCCTATGTCTCCTCGCATACCTTTTTCTCCCTGTAAATGTAAAATTCCATTAATACGTGAGATGGGGCAAAACACATAAACATTTTTTTGAAAAATGGGTCAACTTCGAAAAACTGATGAATGTTGAAAAATGTTGAAAAATTAGGTATTCTGAAACAATGACGAATTTCGAAAAATTGGAAAATTTTAGACAGACTGAAAAATTTTGGAATTTTTTTTTGAGGAATTGATTATTCCAGAAAAAATAGCCACCAATGCAATATCGTCCAATTTTAAAAATTTATAAAATATTTTGAAAAAACGGACAAACTTTAAAAAAATGAAAAAGTAAAAAAAAATAGTTTTTCGAAATTTGACAAATTTTGAAAAATTGACAAATTTCTAAAAAATTGATGGATTTTTGAAAAAAAGACATGATTTAAAAATTGATGAATTTCGAGAAATTGAAAAATTATGAAAAAAATAAGAAATCTTTAAAAAATGAACAATTTAAAAAAATTTGAAAAATTTTGAAAATTTAATAGTTCTAGAAAATTGACCAATTTTGAAAAACTGATTATTCTGAAAAATAAACTGATTTTTCAAAATTACAAATTTTGAAAAAAAAGCTTAATTTCGAAAAAATAGACAACATTTTGGAAATGTCCACAAATGGGCAATAATGATCCGAGCGAATTTTTGATAATTTACCTTGAAACCGGCTAATCCTTGAGGACCTGGGTAACCATCTCTGCCGGTATCACCTCGTTCACCCTTTCCTCCTGGTATTCCAAAATATCCTGGTGCACCACTATCACCTATAGGTCCACGTGCCCCCTTCGGGCCTGGTAATCCAGGCACTCCAACATCTCCTCGTTGTCCTTTCAGGCTGCAAAAATAAACGAGAAATATACATCGAGTAATTGTACAACATCAACGATGGGTATCGAATATTTGTCAGTCTTACGGTAATCTCGAAATTCCCATTTCTCCTTCATCTCCTTTGAAGCCAGATCTTCCTTGTTGGCCATCGAAACCAGGTGTTCCAGGCATACCGGGGGGTCCGGGTATCGAAGGACCTAGGGAAAATATTTTCAAACATATTGCTTGGAAATTCAAATGTTAGCCAAGTTTTAATTTACCTCTCGGTCCGGGTTGTCCTTTAACGCCTTTGATTTGTACCCCAGGAGCACCTCTCACTCCAGGGGCGCCGGTTGCACCGTAATCGCCAGGAGCTCCTTTTTGACCATCGAGACCTGGAGCGCCGGGTATACCATCTAAAGCTACGTTGCCTGGTTCACCAGGTTCAGGGTTTTCTCCGGGAGGACCTTGAAAATTGAAAAATCAGGGTTTGAAAATTTCTCAAAAGTTCAACAATATTTTCCTTTATTTATTTCAAGTGAATTCTGGATACCTCGTAGGCCTTGGGGACCAACGTCACCGATAGGTCCATCGACTCCGGGTGGTCCTTGGATACCAGGGTCACCTCTGGGTCCGATATCACCTGTTTCACCCTAATTTCAGAAAATATATATTAAATTAGACAATTAACAACGAATTAAATGTCACCATTTTCCGTAGATACCTTGAATCCTCGAGGTCCAGGGTGGCCTTCTATTCCTTGAAGTCCGATTGCGCCTTTAAAACCGGCAATTCCTTTCTCTCCTTGATCACCTTTGACTGCTCTAGCGAATAGTGTAAGCCCAGGATCTCCTAGAATTCCTTTAGGACCTTGTATACCGGGCGGCCCGTTGATTCCACGCAATCCTTGATCTCCCGGCAAGCCTGTACCAAATCATAACAGGTAAATCACAATTTTATGGCAAATTCAAAGAATTGGATTTTATTAAAAATTTAAGATATCAAAATTTTATTGAAAAATTAAAAAATCCCAATTTCGCGAAAATAAAAAGAATTGAAAGAAAAATTAAATTTTGTTAAAAATTGAAAAAAATGATTTCTGTGAAAAATACAAAATGTAACAAATTTTAAAATCCTGAAATTTTGAAAAAAATTTTAAAAAATCGATTTCATCGAAAATTTATTTCTTTTAGAAACTGAAAAATTTTTCAGAAATTAATTTGTTTTAAACTGAAAAATTTCAAATTTTATCAAAAACTTACAGTACCTGACTAAATTTCACAAAAAATTTCAATTCAAACAAAAAATTCAATTTGGTATTAAAATTTCAAAAAAAAAAAAATTCAAAAAGTAGAAATTTAGAAAAAATCTAAAAATTTAGCTTGATTGAAAATTCAAAAAATTGATGAAATTTTATGAAAAGTTGGATGAGTCGAAATTATTCGAAAAAAAATATTCAAAAATTACCCAAAATCCAAGTCTTAAAATTATTCAACCTTCAACATCACCAATGCGAACGCACGATGGCTATAATCTGGTGCGATTTCGTACTCGTACCATCAAGCCATTGATCATCAACATAAATATTTCAAACTTTACCAGGTGCTCCTATTTCTCCAGGATCGCCGACGTCTCCCTCTTCTCCCTTCTGTCCTTGTGGGCCAATACTTCCGAAAGCTCCCGGCCTACCAGGTATTCCTGCAGCTCCAGTACGGCCCGGAAATCCGAGGTATCCTTTAGGGCCTTCGTCACCCCTTTCGCCTTTTGGGCCAACTAACCCTATATCTCCCGGTTGGCCCTGAAAGAAAAATTAATGAATCAGTGGAAAGAAAAAGGGAACTTGGCTAATAGGTACTGCAATTATTACAGTTTGTCCTCGGTACCCGTCTAGGGCATCCCTTCCACGGTCTCCTTTCGGTCCTTTGACTCCTGGCGCTCCAACGTAAGATGTACCATTATCACCAGGTAAGCCAGGTAATCCGTCTACACCAGGTAGACCGACAGCTCCACGCGGTCCGGGATATCCTTTGAATTTAAATAGTTAAAATGGAAAGTACGATTATATAAATATTCGCAGCAGTTTGCATTCGTAAAATGGAACAGCGAAATAGGCACCTATTTCTCCAGGTTCTCCTTTTGGTCCACTGAATGAATAATCTCCAGGAGAACCTTGCGGTCCTGTTAAACCTCTGTCACCACGTAAACCCTGAAACATAAATATTTAAAATCAATGCAAAAAAACGACGAAATAAATTTTTAAAATTTTTTATTCAGCGAGATATTCACCTGAGGGCCTGGTGCGCCTTCCGCTCCAATCGCACCTGGAATTCCTACGTCTCCCCGTTCACCTTTCCATCCAAACGCCCCAGATCGTCCAGAGGCACCAGTTTCTCCTTTTGGGCCTGTAAATGAAATCAAAATAAAATTACAATCACGATATCCATCGATTGGAGTAAAAATGCAGCCAACAATTTGCAACCTTCATCTCCAACGTCTCCAGTTTCTCCAGGTTCTCCGATGATTCCGTTTAATCCGTTTGCTCCTCGTCTACCCGGCATACCAGGAAGTCCTGCGTCTCCAGTCAGTCCAGGCGAACCAATTTCGCCAGGCTCTCCTTTCGATCCTTTGAATCCGAAGAAACCCACTTCTCCAGGGTAGCCTATAAAATGGAAATTATGACAAAAATGGCGTGGTTTGGCATTCTCGTGGAATTCAGATTTTTACTTCGTTTCTGTTTTCGATTTCTTTGGTTAAAAGTATACTTTTAGAAATTTTCTTTACCTTTTATACCCGCCTCTCCTCTTTCGCCTTTTGCTCCAGGTGCTCCGGCAAGACCAGGTGGTCCTTGAACGCCTTGTCGTACGATACCCTGTTCACCTTTTTTACCCTAGACAGTCCAAAAAAATAAAAAATACTTAAATAAAATTTTAAAAGTTTAGGTACATTGGATTCAGCACCAACCTGAGCACCAGGTAGGCCAGCAGGTCCAGGAGCTCCTTTTTGACCAAAATATCCGGGTAGACCAGCGGGACCTGGAATTCCGGGGTAACCTCGAACCCCTTCATCTCCAGGTTCTCCTTTTTCGCCGCTCAATCCGTCAACACCCCTTTCTCCGGGTAAAATACTTTGGCCGTTATCGCCTCGATCTCCTTTGGGCGCCAATGGAGCCTAAAAGAAATACATACATTGGTCGAAGATAAGATTTTGAAGTTCCAGGCACGAATGAAATGGCATAAAATTTTAGAAAAATTCCATCACAGTACCAATGACTTTTTCGCTATACCTACATCAGAATTTTTTCAAAAATTTAAATCATATTCCTAAGCTCAATTCAGCGGATTTGATTGATTTTGACATTTTTTCGAGGAAGTGAATTTTCAAAAAAATTTCAAAAACTCAAAAATTCAATAAGCTCGTCACATTGAATTAATTTCGCCAAATTTCGGTGTGAAATGTTCCTTACCGGTATTCCAGCCTCTCCTTGTTGACCTGGTTTTCCTGGTTCGCCTTTTGGTCCAGCATTTCCTCTTTCTCCGACAAAACCTGGTACACCTTGAAGTCCTTGAACTGGTTCGCCAGGTGGTCCTGTAGGTCCGACAGATCCCCATTCACCCATATCTCCGGGCGATCCGGGAAATCCTTTCGCGCCACGTTTTCCTGAAAGTTGAATAAAATAAGTAACAAACGAGGGCTTTAGGCAAGATCATTGATAAAAACTATACTTGAGAGGAAATTGATGTGATCTAACGTAATACTATAATAAAGTAAAGATCGAAACACGAGTATATTGAAAAGAAGTTACCCAAATTACGAAAAAAATGTTTCACGATCACCGATCAGATCACAGTCAAACGACCTAGATCACGGCCGGGTCTGAATACCATTTATAGCTTTAAAGGAAAAGATGAAAACTATTCTATATTTTTGTAAATATTTACCTTCATCTCCACGTTGTCCTTTAAGCCCCTTCTCTCCTCCCAGATACAGCATAGCCGGTTCGCCATCCCCTCGTGGCCCTGCTTCACCTTTTATTCCGCGTTCTCCTTTTACACCTTTGAATCCAGGTTGGCCAGCGTCGCCACGTAGATATTCTTTAGGAATCAGCATGGATTCTCCTTTTTGACCCGGATATCCAGGAGTTCCAGGGATACCTTCGCGTCCCGGAAGTCCCCAATCTCCTCTGATACCCTACGGTAATTTTTATTTTTTCAAAAAAGAAGTAAGTATTTGAAATTAAAAAACAAATGATTCGATAGTTTTTTTGATTTTGAAAGAATTTGTCCGATTTTTCGATTTCGATCGATTTCGTCAATTTTCGATTTTCGAAAAATCAACCACTTTAATGATTTTTGATGAATTGTTCGATTTATTTTCAATTTTTGATAATTCCATTTTTTTTTTAAATAGTAAATTCGATTAATTTTCGGATTTTTGATGATTCGATTCTTTTTTGATATATTTTGATTTTTTCCCCCAAGATTTTCGAAAATTCAATTAATTTGTGGATTATTCATGATTCTATTTTTTTCTAATTTATGATAATTTGATGACCTTTTTAATTTTCAATCAATTTGATGGATTTTTTGATTCGTATCAATTCCATCGGTATGTGCCATACCAATCCAAAAATGAGCAGAAAAGAAGCAGAGAATATTATTCCCACACCCCTCGAATCTCGTAATAAAAAATATAAAAATTCAAAAATCACAAAAACATACCAAAATTTGAAGAAGGCCTCACCTTTAATCCTTTAAAACCTTGATCGCCCCTTTCACCATCCCGGCCAGGTGGACCTTGTTCGCCGACAGGTCCGTCTCTTCCAGGAAATCCAGGCTCGCCGATATTACCTTTGTCGCCTATTATATCCGTATTACCAGGATAAATTAAAGCTCCCGGTTTTCCTTTCACTCCCGGTTCCCCTTCTGGGCCTTGGACTCCGCTGCTTCCTTTTTTGCCTTGTTCGCCTTTCCGACCTGCAGAGTTGAAAGTTAATTTTACGTACTCTCCATTTTCGTACAAAAATATACATATAACCGTGCTGACCTGGGATTCCAGATTGACCTTTGTCGCCTCTAGGTCCGGGCAAGCCTTGCAGTCCGAGAGGGCCCGTGAATCCTACCGGTCCTCTTTCACCAAAATCTCCTTTCTCTCCAGGTATACCTGTCGTTTGAAATAAAAAAAGATATATTTGAGGAAAAGAATAAACCGGAAGTACAGAGTGGAAATTTCTGGGAAGATAGGTTCGAGTTTCTCGTGTTTTCATGACGAATGCTCAATATTACGATAATTATTGCGTTGAAAATTATGTACATTTTTCTAGCATAAAACACGCATCGTATTACATCAAAGAGAAGCATACAAAGTAGTGATAATCATTTATCTACGGTTGAAGGACCTTATTATCGAACGACCTATTTCATCGTTGAAATACTTCAGTTAGGTACGTATGAGTTTCTATAATAAATGCATTACGCTCAAAAAATGCTTTGTTTGTTCATTCAAATGTGATAATATTTCTTCGAAAAAAATCTTCAAAATTAAAAAGTGAATATGAAAGAAAATTAAGTAGGTTGCGCCTATTGCGTAGGGCACTGGGTACTAGGTTAGATATACCATGATTTTTTTACCTGGAGGGCAAATTCCGCAGTCATCTCCTTTATCACCTCTAAAACCAACTCGACCAGGACTTCCTGGCAGTCCATCGCTGCCGGATAAACCAGGGAATCCGGGTAGGCCAACGGCTCCAGGTGGTCCTCTTATGGGTTGGCCTCTTCCTGGTAATCCTTTGAATCCTGAGAGGAGAAAATTCAAAGATTTTTTAAACTGTTGAATTTTTTAAATTTGTTGGAATCGTCGAACTTCGAATTCATCGATATTGCGAAATTTTTTCGAGGCTGAAAAATTTTAATTAAAAAAAAATGACCTTTTGGTCCAGGATCTCCTCTATCTCCGGGTTCTCCTCTTCTTCCATAATACCCTGGCGTTCCACTGATTCCTTTTGGGCCAATGATTGTCTCCCCAGCTTCTCCTTTTTCTCCTGGGGGTCCTTCGATTCCTGGTTCACCGGGAGGTCCGACTTGTCCAGGCGCTCCACTATACCCTATAAAGTGAAATTATTATTATTAAAAATTGTAAGATGGCTCGAATCGTCGGGTAAGAGTGTTTCCATACCATCCTGTCCACGTTCTCCTTTTATTGATCTTCCTTTCGGCCCCGGTCGTCCTGGCTCTCCAGGTGGACCCGGTTCACCAGGTGGTCCGATATAACCTTGTCTGCCGGGATATCCAATCCGACCAGGGTCACCTTTCGGACCATCAGGGCCTTCGAATAAATTACAAAAATTAAAAATAATTGAATACGATGATCACAATTGCGGACCGTGTTACAAAAATTAGAAATCCCCCCTCAAAATCATGATGGTGATTTGAAAATTATTACTGATGACGTGAGTTTCAAATTATGACGAATTTACCTAATGGTCCCTGAGGTCCAACCGATCCTTGCAAACCACCGATATCTAATAGAGGATCATATACACCAGGTGGTCCTTCTGGTCCTTGAGGACCTGGCGTGCCTTGTAATCCAGGTTCGCCGTACCATCCCTAAAAATGAATGATATTACACATTTTGCACGTGAAAGTCGAATCGAAAAATTCAAAACCCCTTACTTTGGCACCATCTGGTCCATTTCTTCCAAAATTACCGGGCGCTCCTTTTATTCCTTTCATCCCTGGAGGACCGGGTGAACCGATCCTGCCTTCTTTGCCAACAGGTCCCTGCATTCCACCTTCACCTGGGAGACCTTTTAATCCTCTGTATCCTGGGGCACCCTGGAATTTTTATGACAAAAAATGAAAAAAAATGTAAGAAGTTTTGATTGCTACTGCGATAATTTTAGCACGTAAACCTAAAAAAAAATCTAAAAGAAGACATTAAGAGCGAAAAGAACAAAGAAGGAAAGATGAAGTATTATTGAGAGTGTTTTTTCAAGCAAAAAAAAATTCAGAAAATGAAAAAATTCATAACTCAAAATTAAAAAGGTTTTGAAAAATTAAAAATTTTTTAAAAAGTGAAAATTTTTGGAAAAATGAAAATTTTTGAAAAACTTGAAATTTTTAGAAAAAAAGAATTTTTGGAAAACTAAAAATTTTTAAAAATTGAAAATTTTTGAAAATATGGAAAATTTTTTAAAGACTAAAAATATTAATAATTTCTGAAAAATTAAAAATTTTGAAAAAAAGAGGAAAATTAATAATTTTTATTTTATTTTATTTATTTATTATAATTACGAGTATAAAATTGAAAAATCTCAAAAAAATCTCGACATTGGAAAAACTTTATCAAAATTCCCAGTCCCATATACGAAAAAAAATAGAGTAGTGAAATTTTCTTACCCGAACACCAGTATTTCCTGGAATACCCTTCGGTCCATATCTACCTCTTTCTCCCTTGTATCCCTTGTCACCGGGAAAGCCTTTGGCATCGATAAGTATAGGTCCTGGTTCCTGACCACCGTTGAAACTATCGCCTGGTTCACCAAGATCACCGTACTCGCCTTGAACTCCTTTCACACCCCAGGTTGGTTCGCCTTTATCTCCAGGTTCACCCTGATATCCAGGCTCGCCTAAGATACCCTAAGATTGGTTGGTCTTAGAAATATGTTAATTGACGCTTCCATTGATGTAAGGTAATATTTACCCTGTCTCCGGGAGGTCCTTGGTTTCCTTGTGGGCCATAACTTCCGCCGATTCCAGGCAAACCCTATTTGAATACAATTTCTTACTGAATATGCTCTTAATTCTTAGTCCCAAAAGCAAGATTCTCAAAGTTTCACGTCCCTCCTTCCACAGTTACGCGACCGAAAACAAGTCTTTCACCCCCCCCCCCCCCCCCCCCCCCCCCCCCCCCACCCATAGCCCTCTAATTGAGGTAAGGACGGTTAAACTTTGGTAATCTTGTTTTTTCGGTCAATATGAACCACCCTAGGATGGTAAGATCATCAAAATTGGTGAATTCAATTTTTAAGAACCACCTCCTGAGTATATCTTAAACGCTTACTTTTTCTCCGGGATATCCAGGCTCGCCTCGATCTCCTTTGACTGCTGGACTGTTGGCGCCACCTTCGCCGGGCTCTCCTCTAGGTCCTTGTTTGCCATCTGGCCCTGGTAATCCCGGCGGACCAATATCACCAGGCTGTCCAGCTTCTCCTTTGGTTCCGTTCGTTCCATCGCATCCATCCAGCCCTTTCTTTCCTGGGTATCCTTTCGTGCCAGCGTATCCCTACAAAATGAATCGTAAGTCGTTTAAACGAATTGATATTTTTTTCACGGACATTCGAATACTCACTTGCGTTCCTTTCAGTCCAGGGAAACCACGTGGTCCGTCGTCACCCTAAAACGAACACATTATAAATTACAAATGCGAAAAAATTACTTCCAACGCAACTTTCGTTACTTTCAAGTCAACGTAATGCCTGGCAGAAAACCGATCGATTTTTTTTTTCAACAACAAAGTGATTAATTTTAATCGGTTTCATCGGTTGAAGTCTCTCCGAATGGGTACAATTGATAATCTGCCCCAAATTATACGCGTTGCATTCTGCATCATGCGTTCAACTTACTCGTACTCCTTTAGGACCCATAATTCCAACTTCGCCATGATCTCCTCGAATACCTTTGGGTCCGGGAGGTCCATCGAGGCCTGCATCGCCAGGAAAGCCAATCTGCCCCTGCAGTCCGGGAGAGCCTCGGTCACCCGGCTCTCCTTTGATTCCTTTACAGTCGCATGGTGGTTCGGAACATCCTGGGCAAGCCTACGTAAATCAAGCACAATTCAATAGGTGAATAGGTAGATCTAGATACCTATGACGATAGTTTGAACATACAGTATGGCACAAAAGTCTTGTCCACCTCGAATATGTTCTAATATCTCGGGACTGAAAAGAGATATCGGGATGGTTAAAACGGCGTTGTGTTCCCAGAGATGAGCGCATGAAGGATCAATGGTCAAAATTTCAGTCCTACAACAGGTTGCCCGCTGATGGAGAAACCGGTTTT
>FIZT01059092.1:0-12095 GCA_900065295.1 Paracoccus marginatus | reverse complement strand
TTTTGGCTGTAAAGAGATGTATTAACAGTATTTTTTCCACAAATTTTCGTCATGTCGCAAAAACTTCTGCATGTCGCAAGAAAATTCCGCATGTCGCAAAAAAATTCCGCATGTCACAAGTGCGACATGCGCGACACGGAAGTTTCCGCCCTTGGAAATCGCTGAACTAGTTTCAAAAAAAAAATTATCTATAGATAAGGTTTTAATCGCGTCACTGTGTAGAGTTTATTTCACATTTTGTACCAAAACTGGTTTCTCCGGCATGCAGTGGACGCTAGTGTGTCCTGATTTTGACTTTCTTTGGAAAGTTGGAGAGGGAGAGTAAAAAAAAGCAGCAAATGACTTCAAAATAACGTGGTAAAAATTTCAGACCTGTGACTCAATTCGACCCCCTTCTCCATTTTACTTCGAAACTTAAAATCGATTTTTTTTTTTTACATTTTTCTATGCAATGTAGCCCCCCAGAAGAGTAAAAAAAAATTTCGCCCGATTTTTTTCAATTTTTAGGGATTCTTCAAAAAAGTCAAGTGGATGGAATTAGCTCGATTTCAAGACTATTTGAGGACCCCTTGAGTAGTAAAAAAAATATTTCAGGATGTGTAAGTAGATATGGAGTGAAAATAAGAGAGATACAATAGTTATATGATTCATGAGAAAATTTTTTTTCACCTAGTCCTAAAATTTCTTGAAATTGTCGAATTTGAACTTTTTTGAATTAATTTTTAGAACCCCTCAAAACTGAAAAAAATTGGTGAAAATTTTTTTCACTGTTCTGGGGCTAGGTACAATAAGACCAACTGCATGGCAAAAGGCGAGAAAAAAATTCAATTTTTTTTTTAGAATTTTTTGAAAATTTTAAGCTTTGATATAGAATTGGGCGGGGGTAGAATTGATTCAGGGACATTAAATTTTCACCTCGTTACTATGACGTCATTTGGCAACTTTTTCCACTCCTCCTCTCCAACTTTCCAAAAAAAGAGGTCAAAATCAGGACACCCTAGTGGACACCTTGTAGCAGGGCTGAAAATTTGATCATTGATCCTTCCTGACCATATCGCTATAGAATCGCAGTGCCGTTTCAACCGTCTCGGAAACTTTTTTCAGATCTAGGTAAGATATTTGAGGTGCATAAAACTTTTGTGTCATACTGTAGATATTATACTTATTATAATTATGTACAATTATGCAACGTTTGAATAAGTAAGTTAGATCTATTCTGACACTAATTGTTTCCCAAGTTTCACTATGAGATCCATACATTGACGAATTATTAGATCATCCACTTTTTCCATGGATTTAGCCAATATTTCGAAACTCATTTTAGGAAAAATCATTTGTTTTTGAAATATTCTTGTATGTGACGAACACCTTTGAAAAGCTTCTTGTACACCCGCGCTTCTACTTTTGATAATTTGTTCAATGACATCAATATGCAAGGAAGAATCCATCTCAAAAGTGTTCAGCCAGTTATTTCGTAATTTAGCAATCTTATCCAAATTTTTGAAATCTGATTTTACTGTTTCAAGGAAAGAGGATTCATCTTCAGCATTTACTAATAGCGCTGCCTTTTTCTTCGCATTTACCACAGTTTCGGTAAAAAACCACATTTGAATGACGCGCCATTTCTCTTTGCGGTTCAGTTTTGCAAAATAAGGTTTAGGGTCAGTAGGGACTAGTTCTCGTCTATCCTTTGTCTTTTCTTCGTTAAATACCGGTACCATTTGTTTAAACGTGACCTCAAATGAGGGAAATATGTGTTGGAATTCAGGTTTAGAGAATACAACCTCTAATCTTACCGCTTGTTCGCGATAAATATTGCAGTAGGTATATCACAGTGTCTAATTTACCCTGGAATTTTTTAGAAAATACCTTACAAAAGGCAAGGTATGAACACCACATTAATGAAAATTCGTCGATAAGAAAATAGGCTGATTTATGAGTGACTTACTATCTTCTCTTTGGCAGCGTTTAGCTCAACACGTTCCTCTACAAGCTTTTGTTTCAAATAATCCACTATCTTCGAGGGGTCAGAGATATCTTCGAGTTCGTCGTCAATTTTTTTGTATTCCTGAAAATCATTCGAACGACCTTGCATTAAGATAAATGAGAAAATTCGTATCATTGTGATTCAGTTAGGTAGGTGATACATAATACGTATGTACTTACAGCTTTGAATTCAACGGTTAACGAAAAAGTAATGAAAATGAAAGCTATAATAATAATAAATACTGCTAAGATAGAAGTCATTGTGATAAACCAACCCAATGGTCCACAGCCTATAGGTGAATAGTTGAAAAATAATCTCATTTCAAGAATCTAGATTTGATAATCCGGTATAGGATAATTTACTTTCATTATACTCTCGTGGTTGAAATCTTTTCTGATCATCTATAAGTCATGCTAAGTTGAAAATGTTTCTCATCGTTTACGAATGATTACTTTGCTCAAAAATGTATTACTTCATTCGCGAACGATTCGTTCAGTATTTTTTTTTCGTTTGTGAATGATTAGTTTGCTGAAATTTTAATTTATTTTCCATCATTTGCAAGAAATTCAACTGTTGAAAAAAATTCTATCGTTCACGAATGATTCTTTTGCTCGAATAAATATTTTCTCGTTCGCGAACGACTCGTTCATCCATACATCAGTTGGCTTATTTCGTTCCTGAACGATTTGCTCGTTTTAAAATTTTTTCTTTTCATTCATGAACGATTCGTTCATACACCATTTTTTTCATTTTGTTCGTGAATGATTTTTGCTTGTTTCGAAATTTTTTCTTCTTGTTCACGAACGATTCTTTTGCTCGAAAATGTCTTTCTTCGCTTCCGAACGATATGTTCATCTGTGCGTATCAATTTTCTTATTTTGTTCGAGAATGATCTGCTCGTTTTGAAAATTTTTTTTCGTTCGTGAATGATTTGCTCGTTTTGATTTTTTTTTTCGTTCGCGAAAAATTCTTTCACTTGAAAATATATTTTTTGATTCAACTGAACACCAATTTTCTTGTTTCGTTCTTTGTAAATGATTCTTTCGTACAGAAATATTTTCGTCGTTTGAGAACAATCATTTTTCCTGTCTTCAATTTTGAGTCATTCTGACGCTCAAAGTCACAATTTCTTGTTGTTGTTGTTGTTTTTTTTTGCAAAAGAGTTAGGAATTATTCGTTGAAAAATCTTTTTCATTCCGGTTGGATGATATAAAAGATTTCTCAGCTTTTTTCTATACTTGCTCAGATCCCTTTCAACTCAGCATGATTAAGTATGTCACGTTTAAATAAACTGTTTCAAAAACGCTTATCTCGACTTTAAACCACATCTCAACAACAGCTCGAGAGCTTTTAGCGCCAGCACAAAAACATCAACCTACCTACGTAATGTTTTTTTGTAATTTACTCACTTTACATTACAGCGTTTTCCAATTAATTAAACTTTTTTCTTTTCGGCGAAAGAAAAAATAAGAAACGAGTTTTTACGTTTTCTTTTCTTTTGTTCATCACGCCGAAGGCGCTAACTTTTTCCGCACTTTTTGCCCAGCCTAAAGAAAAATTACCTAAGCGCTTTAAGGAGATCTTTGTATTGTGCGTTATTACACTACAATGAATACGCAAATAAACCTATTTCAAATTACGCGAATCGAGTTTGAAATTTTTTCCGTTTTTCACGTAAAAAGACCATAAGAGGCAAAGGCCTCTAACGTTCTAAATTTAACCGCACGTGCGGCCCGTGCACGCAGTACTTTGGGCGGCGTAGAAATTGACAATTCCTTCCCCGCTCGAGTTTTTGATTGAAAAAGTTTCACCGAATAAGAAAACACAGGCAATTCGACGGCTCGGATTATTAATGTTTTATAAAAATTTGAATACTCGCATTGTTAATACATTTGTCCTTTTTGTAGCGGCGGCGCGACGATAATCGCAGGGTGGGAAAAATTCAAATGAGACTTTATTGCCTTTTCGAGGTTATATATTTTTTTGTACAATATAATTGGCTAGTTTGGTTCGAAACTGCAAATTTATGCGCTACCTTTCAGGTCAGTTCAAGGTTTGGCCTTATGGCTATAGGCGCAGAAAGATAATCATTGACTGGAAATGGAAGTAGTCGTTGTGTGTGGTGTTGCGTGTTGGTTGAAAAAAAAAAAACGAAAAAATTCGCAATAGGATAAAAGTGCTAAATTGGTGAAAATTTAGTACGTAAACAAAACAAAGCTATAACGTATAGAGCCGATCATCTGCGAGCTGGCAAATTAAGTGATGCGTGTAGGCGTCAACGAGAAGAGAACAAAAGCATTTTCACGTATTAATAAAATGTTTTTATACACACGAATGTCTGCGTCGCGTCCGCTTTGCTCGGTGTGTCCTTTTTTACACCAAATTAATTAGCTAAATCCGAGTTGAAAAGGTTATGAAGGAAGGCTGAAGGCTGAAATTCAAATTTATCTCGCACGTAGAGAACGCCGCGCTGGCATTGCGATGGCCTTTTCTCAGGAAATGAATCATATGCATATTAATGGGAAATTTTGATGGCTATACCTGCTTTGGACGCTCGTTGATGACGTGAATTGTAGGTAATATTCCGAGGGATGTGTAAGATTGTGCTCTTTGTCGGGATTCATATTTTCGTAGGTGTATTCTGGGTCACTGTGTAAAGGTGCATATCGGTTAGTGTTTCGGCGAAAGAGGGAGGCTTATTATTCTGACAGAATGAGTTTGAGTTAAATTGAAATATCGGACAGTTCAGGGTCGGATTTGAAGATTTTTTCGTGAATTTTTCTGAGAGGCTTATACTGCCTTGGAATAGTTTTTTTCATTCCTTGAATTTTCTGATTCCTGATTATGAGCGGTTCTAAAATTCCTGAAGAATTCTTTTTCGTTTCCGTAAGATTTCTCAAGATTTTTTCAAACTCTGAAAAAAATTTATGATTCCTTGGAAAGTTTTTCCAATCCCTATGGGATCAATGGCCTATCCATGAGAATTTTTTTAAATTTTATTTTCAACAAAATTTCCGAATGTTTTCAATTGCTGGAATATTTTTTTCTGTTCCTGAGAAAATTTTTCTAAATTTTTTCAATTGTGAAGAGGTTTCAGATCTTTACAATTATGGTTTTCCATTTTCCTAAACTTATTTTCGATTCCTAAAAAAATATATCTTCAATTCCTTAGATCATCAATGTATTTTTGGAAATATCTATTCCTAAGTTTCTTTTTTTTGGGAGAATTTCCAATTTTTTTCAGTTGCATGGAATTTTTGTTTCTGTTCCTGAGAAGAGTCTTCTCAGTATTTTTTTTGGAATTCCTTTTTTTTTTTGACTAATCTATGAGATTTTTGGAAATATGATTTTAAAGTGATTTCGGATTATCTAAATTCCTCGGATTATCATTTTCCATTTTTCTGAATTTATATTTTGATTTCTTAGAAAGCTTTAGGATTCCTACTAAGAAAGTTGAGATCATCGGCTTGTTTATAGAAATATTTTTCTTCAGTTTTTGAGAGAATATCCAAATTTTTTAATTCCTGGACAGAAAATATATGACTGCTGAGAATGTATCTTCATTCCTAAGAATATTTTTCTTCAATTTTTTAAAGAATTTTCAAATGTTCTGATTCCTGGAATATCCTGTTCTGTTCCTGAGAAGATCTTTCTATATACTTTTTTTCATCGAATACTGAGAAGATTTTCCCATTTTTTGAGATCGTTGATCTATTTTTGGAATTTTTTTTTTTCAATGTCGGAAGTTTTTGATTTTCTCAATTTTTTGGATCCTGATTTCTCTTATTCATGAATTTGTTTTTCAATTCCTGAAAATATTTTTTCAATTTTGAAGAAGAGTGTCTCAATTCTGGTGAAAAATTTAAGATTCTTAATTTTTCTCTAAATCTTGAGATCATTGAATCATTCTTAAGAATATTGTTATTTCTACTTTTCCAGAGAATTTCTGAGAATTTTTTGGATTTTTGAAAAAAAAATGATTATATGTACTTAATTTGAGTGGAATGTGATATTCAATTTTCATTTTTGACCTACATAGTTTTCTGATAAACTCCGAAATGACCTTGACGTCTCAAAAAAGACCTTGACAAAAAAACGAAGAAGTTGACTAATTTGCTCTAAAAAAATCGTTGCAGTGGCGGGTTTTGGGAAAAGGAAAAATGTAAGCACCGATAATTAACGCATTGCTTATTTCAGAAGATATATTTCAATCGTAGAGTAATTGTATTCATGTCAGTGTATTCCATTTATGCAGAGTGTACCTTTTAAAATATAGTAACCTCTTCAATTGAAATATCTCGGCTTATCTGATCGTGCTTTCTCGTTTGCTGTATAATCGATCTCGTTACAATACCAAATACCAAAACAACTCGATCGAAAGTAAAAATCTTACAATTTGATAAAATCAGTATTATACCTACAATACATTTCAGTATACCTAAATACGAGTAATAAATTCCGCCAAAGCTTAGCATGCACCGTGCAGCCTGATAAATTGGTTACTTCGTTTTATTATGTACGAAGAAAACGCCAGCTAGGCAGCCTTAACGTTAAACACGCGAACTACGGTAGATACATATATTTCGCTTTATAAAATGTAGAATTTACTTGTCAGTGCTTTTTTTATGCGTTTACTTTTTTTTTTTGATTACATTAAGCATGATAATGAATTTTGGCATGGGTGGTTGGTAGATGGGGAGAAAATCATAAGTGAGGTACGCACGTCTGCGGTTTGTTTACTATTGCGAGCAATAAATATGTTTACCTTCGTGTTTCCGAGTCAATGGTCGCACTGGAATTCGATTTCCATTTGTAGTTGTAATTTTAATTGCAGCGACGATAATTGGACGCGAAGCTTTTATAGTATGGCATGTAACATTTTAGCTCGTCAGTCTACAGATACTTTATATAGGTAATTATAGCGACATGTATCTCTGGTATGTTTCCATTTGGCGATTAATGGGTGGAAATACGATTTGTGTGTTTGTGATTAGGTTTTAGAAAAGAACGATATCGGCGTATTACCAGTGCTGTCTAAATGTCAATTACATACAAAAAACGGTCTCGTCAACCAGGCCAATAATGTGAACGCTAAATATAATAATTACGTCGAAAATGAAGTCACGCCCGAGAATAGCATTAGTTATTACGGTAATATAACCGGATGGCATAGATACGAGACGCCTGCCAGAGATGTCAATCCGTACGCGTATCCGACGCCCGAGTCGCCGATCACGAGGTAAGTTTGAAATTGTATTTGTTGTAGTTGCTCGGTCGATCATTTTTCCAGAATGTCCAGAATCTAGCAGAATTCTGCTAGAATGTAATTCAGGCATTTGGCAGAATTCTGGTGACTGACTTCCTTGGAACAGAATTTCGAGTCCAGTGCAACGCTGCGCTGTTCTAAAATCGGGCAAAATCTTGATAACATGGCTAAAATTTTGTCAGAATTCTTATTCCAGAGTCTGACAGAATTCCGGAGAGTTAGCCAGATGTTTCCGTAGAATCAAACAGCAAAATTCTGGATTCTTTACCAGCATAAAATTTTCAGTGTGACGAAATTCAATTTTGGAATTTTGCAAAAAAATTTTGGTGACATTTCAAAAACTTTGTCAGAATGCAATTTTGGAGTGTATCAAAATTTTGGTGACCAAGCCAGAATTTTACCAGATTGTAAGTTTTGAGCCTGGAAAAATTCTAGCGACTTCGTCAGAATATTTTTTTGGCATCTGGTGGAATTCTGGTGGCTATGACAGAATATCTTGCAAAATTTTGATGATATCGCTAGCAATTTTGCCGGAATGCGATTGAGGAATTTGGCAGAGGTAAAATTTTTTTGGATTTGCCAGACAGTGATTTCAAGTTCGGCAAATAATGTAACTTCAGGAGCTATCAAGATTTTGGTGACATTGCCAGAGCTTCGTCGCGTGAATTTTTGAAGTGTTGCAGAATTCTGGGGAATTTGCCACGAAATGTGATTTCAGGTCTGGTAAAGTGCAACTTTTGCAACTGTGAGATATTTCGGAATTTTGATGACATTGTCAGAAGAATAAGGTTGAAATGAATTTTTGAACTCTGGTAGAGTTCGGGTGACTTCAAAACATACGATTTTGAGTCTTATTGAGAATCTGGCAGAATTGTGGTGATTTCGCCAGAATTTTCCCAGATTGCAATTATGGTGATATTGCCAGAATCACGTCTCAGTGAATTTCTTGAACCCTAGCAGGCAGAATTTTGGCAACTTCGATAGAGTGACACTTCTAGTCTGCTGAAGTGAAATTTTGGTGACATCGCTAGAATTTCACCAGATTGCAATTTCGGAAAGTGACAGAATTCTGGCGATATTTATTTACCAGAATACTATACTGATTTTTGCGAACTTTCAAAATTTTGGCGGTGATGTCGATTTTCAATTTTTAGGGTTAGTTTTTTGATTACTGGAGCTTTCGCAGTTTTTCCAAATTTTTCGGTTTTGTGCAAATTTTTCAATTTTTTCAACTTTTTTCGCAAAGTTTTTTTATTTTTGGGAAATTCCATTTTTCAAAATTTCCAGTTTTATGGTTCATTTTCTTTTATGAAAATTTTTATTCATTTCATCTATGCACTTTTCCAAATTTCTCAAATTTTACAACTTTCTCTCAAATTTTTCAAAATTTTAAATTTCTCAAAATTAAAATTTTCTAAATATTTTTTTTTTTAATTTTTCAGTCTTGTATAATTTTTTTTTCTTTTTGAAAATTTTTGGCACTACCAACTTTTTCATTGTTGGCAAGTTTAGTTTTTTTATGGCATAGCATAAAGATTTCAAAAATCTCCTGTTCAATAGACAATTTTCATTTTGTACAATTTTTTTTAATTTTTATAAATTTCTCATTTCTTTAAAACCCATTTTTTTCTTCTTTATTAAATTTATCAGATATTTTATTTTTTTTCAACTTTTCAAGTTTTATAAATTCAGTTTTTAGCTTCACATTTTTTTAATTTTTGTAATTTCCATTGTAGTATGTAGACGTAGAGGCAAAGCCTTCAAATCCTAGCTTTTGTGATTTTCAACAGTCGAATTTCCGACTCTTCAAAATGCTCAAAATTACTATATTTTTCTCATTATTTCTCTTAAAAGAACGTCTCGTTCTGACAATCCTTCTTGCAAACTGCATTTTATCATTAGGATACTGCAAACTTTGCTTGGCACTTGCTAGTCACTGTGTACTTGATGTAGGTACCCTACGCGGTCTAATAATTATATGCAGATTTCATGACATGTACCATTATCCTCGTCACGATGTACGTAACGACATTAATTGAGTTGTATATTTAGTAAACGCGTAGGTTCTGTAGAGAAACAGGGATAATTTTCGTTGAATTATTCACATTACTCGACGTTTAAAAACGTCGAGTTGAGTCCTAACGACGATACACATTCTGAGCAAAAGAGTTTCTTTTTTAAAAAATAAATAAATAAATAAGAAAAGAAAGCAAAATTTGTTTGCACAGCTCGCTGGTGAGAGGGAGGGTATTGAAAATTGAACCATTTTGTGATTAAAATTTGACTATAGACGGATGAATAAAATAGAGTGATTTGGTTTCCATTCAAAATACAAAATTACCAAACGTCAGCATTCCTTTGAAGAAGTTACCTTTGGTTATTTTCGATTTCAATTCACCTCCGATGCTCTTATACTTGTTTGGCCCGTAGCTCTGTACGATGGAAAAAGGTAGTCGTTCGCGTCACAAATTGTAGTACGTAGGTACGAAGATATACCTTTGACGCACCTACAAATACGAGTAGGTAGAGGTACATTACATAGGTTGAAATTAAGGTACGTGTATCGATTCGTCGTTTTTCAATTTCCATTTCTTTATACGCAGACTTTTTTTGTCGCTTTCATCGAATGAGAAAGTACGTTTTTTTTTATCGCAATTCAACATACTGTCGAGAAAGAATAGTCATACTCGTCGTCGCGTCGTTAGAATATCTGTGCTGAAAAAAGAAATCGTTCCTGTTTGTGCGAGGGCCTTGTAAACGTTTAGAAATTCGGCAAGCTGGCGAACGAAAATGTGACGTTTATAGAAAGACATACGTACAGTCGTACACGTATAGACGAATATTCACCGGTTGGAAAAAACTATCTTTGTTTCTCGTCAGCCAAATACGTATAAAGCATCATTTTCCTTATTGATGGTATGTTTTTAAAGGCGCATTTGAGGCCGCATGCGGGCGACATGCACGCGAAACGACTTTTTCAGCGTGTTTTTACTCGTATCTTGGGTTATTTGATTGTTTTGGGAGATTTAGAGCGTCATTGAGATGTTGTACGATGTCAAGATGGCAGAACGATTGTGATTTAGTTGTCGAACTTGTTATTTGGTTCGATTTTTTTCTCTTTTTATTTGACGATAGGCGAGATTTTCTGGGTGTTATGTGCCGAGTACTTTTCTGGGATTGAGAAATACAATCGAACGAATCGTTTCTAAATACAAATACAAAATCAGCGAATTTCAGGCTCTCCATTCGTAACACCTGGCATTAGATATGGCGAATGCTTACAAAGTAATAATATTTCACGAATACGTTCATTCGCGAATGCCTATTGAGAAACTTTTCAATTACATTATTCAGAAGTAAACGCTTGTGAAAGCCCGTTTGAAAGGCTCGTGTGCTTTTTCACCTCCTCATCCCGTCCTATTTCAATACTCGAATCGATTTTCCAGATGGTCGGACACCCACGCGGTCACCTCGCCCGAGCCGGAGCCGCCTAGATCTCCGATCAAGTTCGTCAAGTACTCGCCGGACACCTCGCCGTTGGTCGCCACAAAGGCGCGGTTCGACTGGTCCAAAAATGGCGTACAGCGGGCTCGAGTCACGGATAAAATCAACAGCGACGCGTTTCGGCGTACTTCCATTGCCAAGGAGCCGAGTCCTTGCGCGTCGCCCGAATCTAAAGAGACCTCGCTGCTGAAGGCGGTCAAGCTGGAAGACACCAGCGTGTTATGTGATCTACTAAATGAGCCAATTACCGAAGATATCAACGCTACGGATGATACCGGAAGGGTAAGTGGTGTAGTTTGAGCCGAGAGTGGTGCATGTTCTATGTACATAGCTTTTTTCCATTCCTCTCTCACTCTCGTACGGATGGCACTTTTATGGCATGTTTGTTATGATATCTTTGGACTAATTTGAGGCGATAATATGTACATAAATTTACCGCGTGCGTATGCAGTTGGCGGTAGTCGAGGTTTGGCGTCGAGAAACGTTTAAATTTTACGTCGGTTCGCCGACATTTTATTGTAGCGTAAAATAAACCAGAAGAGGGTGAGCTGGGAGGAGTGGCGAGAAGGGATGCGTGATCTGTAACAGCCTCTGTGTACGCGATTTGGACGACCGTGAAATTTGCATATAACCCATTTTAATGTTACTGGTGGAAGTAATGAAAGTGCGATACTTAGTCATGCCCGAATCTAACCCACTGTTGCATATTAGAAGGGCAAAGGAGTGAGAATTTCAAAATGATATCTGATGAAAAATTCGAGAATTTAATTCTTATAAAAATCAATTCAGAAAAAATGAAAAATTTAATTGAAAAAAAAAAATTGAAAAAGCTTCGAAATAATGTAGGTAGGTACCTAATTTTTGTTGAATTTAAAATTTTCATTCAGGCAAACTCTATATTTTCGAATAAATTTATGTTTTTGAAGTTGAGAATTTTTTAAATTTTGCTTTATGAAAATTTAAAAATGTCGGTGATTTCTAAAAACGATGTCTTGATACATAATTATTTATTCAAACAAATTAGATAGGTATTCTATAGTTTTAAATTCTTGGAAAGGCTATGGTAGGTTAAGAAGGTCGATTTGGCCCCCGGAAGCTTTTGGAACGATTCCTATGCCAAAAGGTAGACCCTGTCGAGAAAAAATTTTCACAAAAATTATAGACCCCCACCCCACCTATTTTCCGAAATACAGGCAAAAATGTGTTTTTCAGTTCAAAATTTTTTTCTTGCTTTGCAGTTGAGACAGGAAGCTGAAATTTTTTTTTGTAAATTCTCATCAATGAAAAGTATAAACAGAAATTTTTTCAATTTTTTCCGATAATTATTCATTGCGTGGC
>FIZT01059079.1:0-10519 GCA_900065295.1 Paracoccus marginatus | reverse complement strand
TTACACGCGTTTGTAAACAAGCACTTTTCACCGCTCGTTACATAATATACTATTTCACAGCTTCAGCTCACGAACTCTTGAATCGTGAAATACAAAAAAGACGCAGACGTTTTGCCATAATATACATTTCAAGAAGCATTGTCTTCGAGGATTGTGCGCACAATAAAAAATACCAACCCCGATCAATTTGTCACGCGACACACTTCGCGATACGGGTACAGTATGACAAACGAAAGTTCCATTTTAAAAAGTGAAAGATTCCGGATTTATATTGTCTCTGCAGAAAAACAAACGGTATAAAAATTTAAATGTCACGTTAGTCTCATCAATTTAAACAGGCTGCGAATAAAACGACCGCCATTGTGTTAAAAACTATCGTTTAAACTTTTTCAATATTTCTATTTTATTTTTCGAAGCGGTAATTTGTTTCAATTACTGCGGATAAACTTTTTCAGTTTAATTTATACAGTAGCTAATTTGAAAGTATTTGCTAAAACCTATGCAGATATTTCATGTAGGTATAGTACGTAGCAATAGGTCTTGTTGTTTTCTATTTCCTTGCTTATGAAAATGAAATTGACTGCGTTTATTCAAAGCTTATAGATCGCTATTCGCTTTCAAGTTCAGAGTAGGTAGGTAAAATATTCTGCAACGACGTTGCTAAATTTTGTAAATTTGAAAATTTTTATTCGTCAAAATGTCAAAAATTAAACGTTTTCGGATTTCGAATCACTCAAATGATAAGTCCATTCATGAAATTCGCTTCAATTCGATACGATTTCACTATTTCAGAGACAATTATGAATAAAATGAAAGAAGAAAATTATTTTCCAGCAAAATTCTTTCAAATTCAAAAGTCAGTTTGATTTGGTGGTTGACTATTTTGCACAATTTACTATTTTATTTTAATGAAGTGGTACAAAAAGTCATAATGACACAATTAAAAAAGTCAAGCACTGCACTACTTGGTTGTTTTAGTTAGTTTGAGTTTGTTGTTTCAGAAGATGTTTTTGCAAGTGTTTCATTTATTTTTTTATTTTTTGTAGTTCAGAGTTCCGTTTAAAATTTTGAAACGTGGTGAATTTGAAATATTTCGCGAGCTTCGTAGGTCTTCAACTTATCAATACTATGTCAATGTCATTGTACTTTTTGACGAAGAAGAATCAGACTTCAAAGTCAAAGGTGAGTAGCGATGCGTGATCAATTTACGCAGTTTACTAATATAAGTAATGTACTTAGTACTTACATGTAACTGGATATCGCTTATTTGCTTCTCGCTCGCTACTCGATCTACTCATTGTCTGTTGAACGTGAACCTAGGTATAATTTGACATAGAATCTAAAACATTCACAATTGAATTTCACCACTCTTAGATTGTAAATGTATAATACCTGATAGCTGATGGTATGCAAACGAATACACATCACATCCATCGACACTAATGTATGCAAGTATCATCACAGAGCTCCACAGAGAAAAGCATTTTTGATCCTAATCCATGCCATGTATTAACTGAACAGTTACTTCTTGAGGTCTTCAAATCTGTTGCACTCGAGTAAAACTATGCTACTCTGAATTGTGTGTTGATCAATCATTAGCAATCAGCAAATACCTACCGCTGGTCGTATTTGTAATCAAACACGAAATCCAATTTCATTCATGATTCTCGCGTACATTATATTATGAAGTCCACTCGATCGATAGTTTTTGCAATAAATACGATGGCATGGCTGTTTCTCATTTTGACGTATTTTAAGACTACGACACGCTATTATAGTCATTAATGAAAAATCATTAAACTGAATTTACACGAGTTAAAAGTAGTGAATGGTATGAGCAACTTTTGCGAAACATTCAATCTTATTCTGGCATCATATCTCGTGATTTCATGGTGTTTCTATTAATTATATACGATGTGAAATGGCCGATTTTATGTGATCCGGAATAAGTTAATGAGTGTTATGGTTCATTGAGTTTAATAGAACGTACGAAAGGAAAATACTTACGGTGGATGCGGTTTTCTCTGTTATCAATCATTCAAAATAAAATGGTATGAGAGAATTTTTTGTTGTAAAGTGGAAAGGATGGTAAAACTGATTTGATTAAAGAACTTGCAAATAAGAGATTTTCCAAAATAATATTTTGATTGATTTTTGAATTGAAATTGAATGTATTTTTTTAAAAAAATCATTCACTTTCAGGTTTTTTTTTTATTAATTTTTTCGTGAGGGTTCTACTTCCAAGTTCTAACGAAGTTGTGATCTTGGAGATTTTGTTCAAATGTTCATTTTTGCTTCCTTCAAGGATAATAATTTAATTTCGATTTTTTTTTAAAAAAGTTTTTCATATTTTCGATAGTTTACATCTTTGATTTTAAACTTCAATTTTCGAACTCGATTATAGTACGATGATAGGTTATATGCCTATGACGAATACATTAACACCCCCAGACAATAGATGTAAACGTTATGGTACGTTAAACGTTCTTCATCTAGTCTTTAAAAATAATAATACAAAAGTGGACGATGTGATTATTAAAAAGTCACGGCTACTTAACGTATGCTTGTAAACGTTTTACTGATCACGTACCATTAACTCAACTCTTTAACCGTTAACTGTGCCAATTAGAAAAAGCGGCAGAAATTGTATAATTTTACTCTTTTGTCGGATGTCGCATTTTAAACCTTAGGCTCGTTTAATAGTTGCCGTTGAATTTTTATGGATCACTTTTATGTAAATTTCTCCCCGTTGTATTATTTTTAATTAGAAAAGCTACTTAGAAGTACATTTGAAAAAGAGGCAATATAAGAAGTCCGGCATACAGTACATACGTATATATATGTAATATACGAATAAGTCTGAGCTAGGTCATAAACGTTTTATTGACTCTGCGATGGATTGTGTTAAACTGTAGAAAGCATAAATGGCAATACCGAATATACCTACCGCTTGGCTATACCATTTTCAGCATATTTTATTAGCATCATTGTATTCTATTTAAAAAGAATACCCTCTTGTAAAGTGATACATTTCGTAAATACTCGAGTTGCATGTTTGTCTCACCTCGACCAGGCATGCCCGCACCTCACACTCTTCTCGTCATTCATTTGGCATCGAATCAAACGTGTTAATTGATCTTTTAAACAAATCTCGAAATTTTAAACGAGATCAATCACGTCGAGTAGTGCGAATTTTTTTCATTTTTTTTTTCTTTGAAAACTTCAACATTTAGCAATTTTTTTTACTCGGCGATAATTTATATCCGGCGTTAGCGTTACCTTTGTTGTGTTGTAAAAGTCAAAACGTATAATAGTAAAGATTAAAAATAAAATAAACGTTACTCGAGAAACAAAATTCATGCTCTTCGCGAACAATAAATCTTATACGCGTACATCTTGCCCCGGCAGCATCACTATACACGTATCTATCTACAACCTACTCGGAAACTTTAAAAATAAATTCCAACTAATGAATTAGGTTCTCTTCTTCGCGATCTCGCGAAATGATGGCGAGAAAAATTTACTTATCGTAAGTGTTAAATATGCATTCGAGCAAGCGAAAAATTTTATCCGCACGTACCAGCGTCCTTTTACCTTTATTTTTAAAAATTTTCTAATACAAGTTAGCTGGTATAATTAATTAACCGTATCGCCAGTACCTACATAGACATCTCCTGTACGTATAGAGAGGGGAGTTTCTAACACAGATGTGAAATATGTAAGCGATGAATGACAACAGTTTCGGATTGCGGACTTTTTTTTTTTTTTGGCACATAACTACTCATTTTTATCATCCACATCTTGTGAGGTCTAACTAACGATTTTCCATTCGGTGTTGGTTTCTCACCATTATTAACATCGCTTTACGTAGGTACCTCTATACGTCGCACATCTACATACATATACTTATACGCTGCCGTCAGCAAGCTACCGCGCGCACCTTTGCCAGCTCCAACCAAAACCGCACATTGAACGTTATTCGGTGTTGTTTTTGTACGTATGTATAATCTAGAGAGAGAGAGACCGGAATTAGTGTACTTAATGGTATTGAAATTTTATGACAATAATGGCTTATCATAAGAGCGGATAATATTTGCTTCTTATCGGTGATTGTGCACAGGCTGATGTAGGTATTGGTCTGTATAATGTAGGGCGTGACTTCTCGTAAAGTACTTAGCTACGCGCGTTATTGTACGTAGGTACTTATGTGCTTTTAAAAAAATAATAACGATCGTTGTTAAGTAATTATTTTTTTTACTCTTTGAAAAAATGGGTAAAAATAAAGTTTTCGAACAAAGATATCGATATTGAGTGGAAATCTGGTGGATTCGTGCCAGCCAAATGGACCAATTTAGATATGTATTAACAATGTTCTAGGGGGTTTGGTTTTCCTGATGGCTTTTCGTCACGAGATGCTCTGCTGGGACGATAAATTGAAGAAATTTATTTTGCGATTTATTTTTGGAAATGGATAGGTACTCGTCAGCTGCAAAAAATCGTATCGTTTTGAAAAATTTTTTGTTTTTTTTTTCTTGTCATTAAAAAAAAAATCAATAATTTATTCAATTAATTTTTTCAAAATTTTATCAAATTTAATTTTTTGGCTATCAATTTATTTGAATTACTCAATTTTTCTCAATTTTGTGAAGTAATTTTTCAATATTTTACTAAAGAATTTCTCCACGGCTTTGTAAAAAAATTAAAAATTTGAAAAATTCTGTAAAAATTGTAAAAATGAAAAATTCTGTAAAAAAAAAAATCCGTAAAAGTAAAAAATTCTGTAAAACTTGAAAATTTTGTGAAAATGAAAAATTCTGTGAAAGCGGGAAATTTTGTGAAAATGGAAAATTCTGTGAAAATTGAAAATTCTAAAAATATGAAAAGTTTTGTGAAAACAAAAAATTCTGTGAAAATAGAAAATTTTGTAAAAATTGAAAATTCTGTAAAAATTGAAAATTTTGTAAAAATACAAATTCTGCAAAAATAAAAGGTTCTGTAAAAACAGACAATTCTGTAAAAATTGAAAATTTTGTGAAAATGGAAAACTTTGTGAAAACAGAAAATTTTGTTAAAATGGAATGTTCTGTATAAATTGATGATTTTGTAAAAATGGAAAAATCTGTGAAAATTGAAAATTCTGTTACACTTGAAATTTTTGAAAAAATGAAAAATTTTGTGAAAACAGAAAATTCTGTAAAAGTTGAAAATTTTGTGGAAATGAAAATTTCTGTGAAAATTGAAAATTCTGAAAAATGAAAAGTTTTGTGAAAACAAAAAATTTTGTAAAAATGGAAAATTCTGTAAAAAAAAATAAAATTCTGTAAAAATTTGGAAATTTTGTAAAAATACAAAAAAAAACTCTGTAAAAGCAGAAAATTCTGTAAAAATTGAAAATTTTGAGAAAATGGATAGCTTTGTGAAAACAGAAAATTTTGTAAAAATGGAAAATTCTGTATAAATTGATAATTTTGTAAAAATAGAAAATTTTATTTTTAAAAAAAAATTCTGTTAAAATTGAAAATTCTGTGAAAATTAGAAATTCTGCAAAAATGAAAAATTTTGTGAAAACAAAAAATTTTGTAAAAACAAAAAATTTTGTAAAAATAGAAAATTTTGTAAAAATTGAAGATTCTGTAAAAATTGACAATTTTGTAAAAATACAAATTCTGCAAAAATAAAAGGTTCTGTAAAAACAGACAATTCTGTAAAAATTGAAAATTTTGTGAAAATGGAAAACTTTGTGAAAACAGAAAATTTTGTTAAAATGGAATGTTCTGTATAAATTGATAATTTTGTAAAAATGGAAAAATCTGTGAAAATTTAAAATTTTGTGGAAATGGAAAATTCTGTAAAAGTTGAAAATTTTGTGGAAATGGAAATTTCTGTGAAAATTGAAAATTCTGAAAAATGAAAAGTTTTGTGAAAACAAAAATTTTTGTAAAAATGGAAAATTCTGTAAAAATTGGAAATTTTGTAAAAATACAAATTCTGTAAAAATAAAAAACTCTGTAAAAACAGAAAATTCTGTAAAAATTGAAAATTTTGAGAAAATGGATAACTTTGTGAAAATAGAAAATTTTGTAAAAATGGAAAATTTTGTATAAATTGATAATTTTGTAAAAATAGAAAATTTTATTTAAAAAAAAAATTCTGTAAAAATTGAAAATTTTGCACAGGTAAAAATTCTGCAAAAATGAAGAATTTTGTGAAAATGGAAAATTCCGTAAAAATTAAAAATTCCTCAAACAAATATAAGAACTGTGAAAATAAAAAAGATAAGGAGAACTAGAAAATTCAACATTTAAAAATTTGCAAAATGAAAAAATTACATCCAGCCTGCCTCGCCTGCTCATCTTTCATTTCAAAAAAACTATTCAATCTCTTACCATCTCGACCCAAGTTCTGCCCTTTGAGCCATTTTAAAAAAAAATCTAGATTCGCTGATGTATGCTTCATTTTTTTGTATTTTATTCTTTCCTCTATTTGCACTACCTTCGTAATAATTTTTGCATTTTTTTTTTTTGCGATTTCGTAAAAAATGTAAGTTTTTTAATTTTCTATTCAAATCTGGTAATTTTTTTAAATTTCTTGAGAGAAAAATTTTTCTCCTAAATTGTTTTGTTGCTACAAAATTATTCTAATTTTTAATTTTCTTCTCAATTTCGAGAAATGTTTTTTTTTTTGGTCTTTATTCTTTTTTCGTTACAGTCACTTTTTTTTAAATTAAATTTTTTTCAAGTGCGTATGATTGCTTGATGAGTCATTTTTCTTCATTTTTTTTTTAATTTTGTGAAATAAGTTTTAAAATATTTTGTTCAATTTTTGATGGATTACTTCTCTCTTGTTTTGGGGAAAAATTGAGTTGTGCTGGTAATAATTTTATAAGGTAGCCCACTAAATTGACATTTTAATGACACTTATAGTTCCGGTAGATATTTTCTTCTGCCACAATATATTTTTCATTTTTATTTTTTATTTTCTTTTTTTTTTTTTCAAATTTGTACTGAAAACGAGTTTTAAAAAAGTTTTTTCCAGCAGTTTTTTCGAGTATTTTTTTGTTTTCGAATTTCTAAAAAAAAAAAAGATGACAAATCTAGGAAAAATCGAAATATCAAACAAAATCGTGGCAAATTTTATCCTTCTGACGTATCGCAATGTAGAAAAAATGACATCTTTGTGGTGATGGATAAGTAGTATAACCGTGTAATACAGGCAAACTAGTTGGCATTTTGTCTGGTAAGATTGCTATAGAACTATAAGGAAGTTTAGTAATTTTTTCGTGAAATTTTCTCATTTCAGTACACTTGACCGATTTTTTTTTTTCAATTCTAAACGTATAGAAAACTATGGTAGATGTTGATGGGAAATTTGCTAACATTATTCGCATTTTCCCCTTCTATTTTTTATTTTCTGTCCTCGTATTATGAACAACTTCATAATTTATCAACTACATCGCCAAAACGTCGAGAATTAAGGAACGATTATCTCAAAACGAAGAGAAAGAAACCAGAAAAATATTTCTACTGTCAAAAAAATGACATTTTTATTTACTCGATGAGCGTTGCTTTCGCGATTCGAAGCTATAGTATACGCATACGTACTCGTTTGTTACGCGTAGACGTGTAGAGCAATTGCATTATAAAATGGCCTCCATTTTCTTATCAACACTTGCAATTGGTCCAATTAAAAACGAACGCTTTACGATGAAAATTTTAACGATTTATATTGTTTTTACGACATTATAATACGATGTTTTGCACACTGGCGTGTAAATTCACGCTACGTTAGTGATGGCGTCCCATTTGAGAGGAAAAATTCGAGAAAAAATACACTCGTACCTACTACCCGGTACCTACGTAGGTATTTGCGAAGTACGCAACTACGCATATGGCGAAATAGCCTATACACCAAGACAGACACGAAGTATATTAAAGAAAATTTCAAATCATCGCATCGTATGGAAGTTGATACTTTCTATGTACGTTAGAGTAAAATATGCAATCCTCTCGCGCATATACGGAGCTCAAGATCCGTGCCAAAGCACGACGAAGACCCAGAAGAATAAAATGCTTAACCACCTTTTACCCATACAGCATCGTACACGAGGTATTTAAAAAAGTCCACCGGATTAATAAATCTGACTGGCGAAGAAAAAAAAACCACCAACACAAACAAACCCTTTAGATAGAAAAAGAGACGTTCATTTGTGACGTGCTGCGCTGCTTCTGGTGGTACCTACTGTATAGTTGGTTGGTAGGTGGTGGTACGTTTTAGCCGAGTGTAATCTCATTATCCCTGATGTTTAGAAAAACTGGAAACACCGTCGCCCCGTTGGTGTTGGCTTCTTACCTTTTTAACGGCTGAAAATTAAGCGAATAATCGGCGGAACTGATACGCTATTTTTGCGGTATTCTTGTACCCAAACATATAGGTAGGACTCTGCGGGTCTCGGGTGGCGCGGTAGCTCACACCATTAACACCAACACCGTTCAGCCAACAGTGCCAGGATGCGCCTGCTTGGTGCTTTTTTGCCACCCCCTTTAGCTCATTCTGTACGCGTATGTACGTCGTACGATACGAAAAAGGTGCTTCGGTACACGCGTGTAGGTGCTGGTTCGCATCGGCTGTAAATTTACTGCCGAATCTGGGTTCGAGAAGAAGACGCAAATCGCGGCGTTTTTCCGGTTCAAAGAGGCTGAAATTACAAGCACGGAGGGTCCTTTGAGAGGGGACCTTTTTCATATAGCTGGGTCTACAATGATTAAGTGTTTGCAAAGTTGAGCGGTGCTTTTTTTTCCCCCTTTCCTTCGCCGCTGAGGTGAAATATGACGAGCGCAGAAGAATTTTCCGTATTGTTTTCGCGTGTATTTAGTCTGGAATGAGACGGGGTGAATACTTGGAATATTTAAATTTGAAAAGAAAAAAGTTGAAACAGATCGATATAGTCGGGGTTTTGAGAATTTTATCGAGTACGTGCGAGAAAAAAATTATTAATTTTCCTCCTATTTGTTGTGCCATTCGTAGGTATACATTACCATTTTTAGAAGAGTTCTTGCCCATATTTATCACCTTGACAAACTCGTAACTAATACGTACCTATGCAATTCGCTCGGTACGAGTTGATTGCGTGTTTGAATTTGAATCGAAAACCATATGCACGTATCTTGTACATATACGTATACGTATTATACGTATGTATACAATTGTATACCTACCTACACGTAGAAGAAGGTGTGCAAGAAAATATGGGCCGGACTTAGCATTGCGATCGTATATAAAGATCGGTTTTAATAAGCAATATGAGAACCTATGAAATGGCAATATTTTTATTAGCCAAAATGGCGACCGTGTAGCGAAATAGTGACTGTGTGGTTTTTTTCTATTGTTTTTCATCTTGTTTTACCGGAATTAATTTATTCAACGAGGTTTAAGTAAGAAGTTTCGTTAATGGCGGCAAATAAATTGGTGAAAAAGTTGTCTGGAATTTGTGGATAGGTATACGAAATTGATGGATTTGATGCTGAGAGTGATTCACTGGAAGAGGAGAATGATTTATGGAATTTTTTCTTTAAAAATATTGCTATTTTTGTTGAAATTGAAAATTGCTTTAAATAGATTTCTATAATCGTTCCACGTAGGGTTTAAATAAATGCCGGAACAAATTTACTCTTTATACTATACCAATAGTTTTGTTCAGAATTTGAATTTCAAATTTTTTTTTACGCTGTGATTTTTTAAATATAATTATTCATTAAATTAAAAAAATTATCTACTCAATTTTACTCCAAACTCGAGCAAAATAGTTTTGATAGAGTTATCGTTATTTCCACTCTTACCTTCCTGGAGGCTCAGGGTTGCGGGTTGGGATTCGTAACTATGGGCGAATCTAACAGCATGTTATGTAAAAATGAAAAATTTGGTGAAAATGGAAAATTCTGTAAAAATAAAAAATGCAATAAAAATGCAAAATTTTGAAATTCTGTAGAAAATAGAAAAAATTTTGTAAAAATGGAAAATTCTGTAAAAATAAAACATGCAATAAACATGGAAAATTTTGAAATTTTGTAAAAATGGAAAATTCTGTGGAAATAAAAAATTCATTAAAAATTAAAAATGCAATAAAAATAGAGAATTTTGTAATTCTGTAAAAAATAAGAAAATTTCAAAATTTTTGTAAAAATGGAAAATTCTATGGGAATGAAAAATTTTGTAAATATTGAAAAATCTTTAAAAATTGTGAATTTTGTGAAAATGAAAAGGAAAAAAATCAATTTTAATCAGGACTAGAAAAATTTATAAAAATGAAAAAAATCAAGTTGGGCCTCTCACCTTTCAATCGTGCTCAACTTTGAAGGCTCATATCTCGCCATTGGCTTGACCTGGGGTCTGTCTGCTCATGTTTTTTTAGAGAATAAAGAAAAGATTGTAAAATAAAATATTCAATAATTTCAAAAGCTCATACATACACTGAAAGAACGAAACGGTACTGAGTGGATGTAAAATAATGCACTCAGTCCCC